>JAJFDI010000070.1:0-168691 GCA_028637685.1 Xylariaceae sp. X3-2
ATATCGTAGGGAGTATTTTTTGTAACGCTTTGAGTATAACCGCACCGTTGACACCTCCGTTCCCCGACTCGGGGTCCCCTCGAACGTCCAACAACGCTGTGCATTTATTCTACCCAAACGCTCCTATAAACATTTGTCCATGTCTCGTAGGCTTTGCCTTAGGCTGTACGTTCCTCCGTTGCAGTTTCTCGCCCTATCTCCAAGTGCTCGTTAGTAAACGTATAAGTGAAGTCAACGACCGTTTACGTACCCGACGACAAAACACCCACTTCCCTCGTTCCCTTTGTCCACGCTGCACCGACGACTCATCTAAAAAAAATCCACCGTTTTCAATACGTCGTGAGTCTATTTATATGCTCACGGGCAAACGCTAACCTCCTCCGAGCGTGTTCTTCCCTCAATAAAGACCTCCGAAGCGCTCGTGTATGCTGTATACCATTCTTCCGAAGATACGTCGTAATCGTACGCGTTACGACGTGACCACCGATCTGTACTGCCAACTCCCGAGCAGTTATAAAGGGGTCGAGCTCGATGCACCGATTAATACGTCTTTTATCGCGCTCCGACAACGCAAGGGGGCGTCCGGACCGTTTTAAGCTGCGTGCCGACGACTGTGCCTGATAGCGCTGAACGATGCCTCACACACTGCTTACAGGAATATGCTCTAATAAGGCAATCTGCTTTGGTTTCACTCCTGCCAATCGCAGAGTTGCAATCCTCGTTCGTTTATGAGGTGAATACTCCTTTCTTGTAGTTAGAGGTGCTCGGGGTGGCATTTGTGGTGCGTGGGTAGTAGTGGTTGTAGGAGGGAAGTACGACGCGAAAACGCGCGCGCGCGAGCTAATTAAGAAAGTGCGCTTCATTTTTTTCACCCCACTGTACGTATAGAGTTTCGTGATATAGTTGTAGACACCACGAGGCTGTAATTTTTAAGTTGTGGGTAGGTTCTACGTGTCGGAAAAGTTAATCACTTAGGTGGGTGCGCTGCAGCACACTTGCTTGCAATTCCGTCAATTCCACACAAAAGTCTGAATTGAATTGAGTTACGCTAACTTGAAGGTAAATTGGGCTAGCGTTGTCGGTAGCAGATTGGATTGTCGGATTGTACTCGTAGGATTGAATTGTGTGGAGCGCTGGTAATAATGTCCTCCGGACAGATCATGTTCACTCATATCCATATGTTCCCACTGTACCATGCTATCCTCATCTTTAAAAACGCCGTCATGAGCTCTAATACCTTTCATCTTAGAGCATTCGTCATATACAAATCGTGAAGTTCACGCATCGCCGGCAGTCATAGATGGAAGGGGTGCGCCATTAACGTTCTTCTTCTTTTCCTTCTTTGCCCATCTGAGACCGCAGGCATTGCATAGTGTTTTAGGTCCGTTGGGCCCTTTCCTCCATTCAGGTGAATCCAATGTACCTACAAATGCCCAAGTTAGCAATCAGCTCATCAGCATCAGTCAGGTAAAGACATACCGCAATCAGTACAAACGTATTCCTCTGCGATCTTTAACTTTTTCTTCTTCTCACCAGTCTTGGGGTCCCGATCGACAGGAATAGCTATCCCAATGTCACCCTTGATTAATGTTAGGCCGGAACCCCCCGTGGTAATACCTCGACTCCGTTCTCCTTCAACATATCGCAATCCAGTAAGCATCTCGATGGTGTCCGTGTAAGACGATCCCTCGTACCGAGCCATTTTGTCACCGATCGAATCTGGCCTATTACCTGCCGTAACGCCTTCCAGGTTTTCTCTCGTCAGTGCACCGTCCAAGGGATTCTCCGGTGGAGGCATCGTCGGGACACCGATTGCCGGCTTCTTGAAGATTGCAGCGCTCTGGGGATTGGATAGCATAGCATCATCGGACGGTGTAATATCTGAACGAGTGTCCTGCAGCCAACTCTGAGACGCTTCCTCTTCCTCCTCCTCTCGCCGCAACTCGGCAATCCGCCGTCGTAACCTCTCATTTTCAATCTTGTGTTCCAGGAAAGAGTCTAGCAGAGAGGAGTTTCTGGTCGGATAGGGCCGCGCCATGAGGAACACGGCCTGGCAGAAGGCGGATCGGTTGCTGGGGTTTGGGGCAAATTTTGCGGCGGCAATATGCGCGTGCCCAATGGCTTCGAATATAGCATATTGCTGATCCTTCTTTCTCATACGATAGAATATGCGTAACGGGCTCCCCGTAGAGATGCATTCATTCAACTCAGACGTGAAGGTGCCAACGTCGTCAGGATGGATAATCTCCTTGAGAAACATGCCCACGATTTCTTCTCCCACATATCCAGTCAGTGAGGTGACAATCGGCGACACATATTTTATACGGCTGTTCTCGTCAAGGATGTAAAATATGTCTTTGAGCTCCTCGATGACTTTCGCGGGCCAGTTCCTACGCTTGGTGAATTCGGTCAATGCACCAGCAACTTGCGCAGGCTGTGGTGTGTGTTGCTGAACTGGGCCTCGAGCTCCTGTATTCAGGGGCTCTGGGGCCGTTCCAACGGAGCTGTCATCTGCGTTGGAGAACCTCGATGACTCATCGGCAGGAGCTACGAGGTCATTAGTCTGCGGGTTGGGGTGCTGCACATGGGAGAACGTGTGCTCTGGAGGAGATGTCATGTCAAGATCGTCGATGTTCATAGGGATGCCATCAAAGTTGCTCATGTCGAACATGGACATCATGTCATTCGAGCTCATCAAGTCATTCTGAGCGTCCGCATCCAACTATCATTCGCATCAGCGACTCTGGCCAAACAGGCGAATATAGATTCGCAGGCAAGAAGTCCAAACAACATATTCGTGATTAAATGGCGTCAACGGCACAGGAAGCCGGTCAAGAGTTGAGCAATAGATGGACCTACTGGGTGCATGGACCCTGGGCCCGAGAAGCCGAAAAAGATAGGATTCGGGCGTCCGGGGTCCATAGTGATCTGATAGCGGACCGGCAGGAATCGCTATAAGTGGGCGCTTGTGCTGTGCTTGTGCGACGGAGCGGGTACAGCGAGGTGCGGTGCAATTCGAGAGTGGGCACAGCCGGGGGGATGCAAGCTAGGCACTAATAGGTGCTGTAACGGCGACAGCGACGGCAACGGGAGCGGCGATGGTCCCACGCTCCAGGCGATTGATTGCCTATTATGTATAGCTAGGCAGACGACTTTGCATGTGATACAATGGATGCTTGCAGTCGACACGACCACACTCTGAACGCTGCATCAATCGGGATGCGCTTCTTCCAATGGTCGCTGTCGCTGACTCCGAGTCTCGTATGAGCTGGAGCGGCGCTTGAAGCAAATAATAAATGCGCAACGCAGAAATCAAGTCAGCTCGGGTTGATACAGAACAAAGCTGGCGCGCAGAGATCGTGAGGCCGGCGGAGTAGACGAGAAAGCGCGGTAGATATAGATATCCGGAAAAGGGTCGAGCAAAAGGTGGATGGAGTGGTTCAAGATGGAAAGGGGAAGCTTGCACAGCATGAAATCTCCCATCTTTCTAGATGCCGGCAGTCGAATTGCAGGCCTCGCACTGGACAGATCGTTCTTGCTCTCTTCCCAAGGAGTGACGAATTGTACTACCTTCCCAGGCATGTAACGACCATCGATTGGCATCGACTGCCTGGGATGATTGGACGATTGCATCGACTAGATGGGGATGCGCGGGAGAGGGCGGGGCAGAGCTTCCGTCCTGACCGTTGGTTTTGGCGGTGGCTTTTTGGCTGCGGCGTGACTTCACGCCGGGTTTAGGCGCTGTTGAACGCCACAGTCAGCCTGAAAATACCTGTCATTATAATTCAGGTATCGGTACATATGTGGCGGCGCGGTGCTCGCTGCTCACCTATCGGGAGGTGACCTGTCAAAGCACCTTCGACGGATGACCAAGCCGTGAACTTGAACGGGGACGGCATACAATGCTCTTGTTCTTCCTCCATACCTAACGAGTAAAGATTCGACAACTCAGAGGTGCAATGACCGCTATTCTCAGAACCAATCTGCGTCCGTGCAAATATATGAATGTACTAATAATAAGCAAAGAAGGCTGTTGCCAACATGTCTCGGAAAGACAACACAGCTTTCGATAAGAGCTCTCCTTGCTACAGCTCCATCAGTATGTATCAAGATCACAACATGCTTCATTTAACGCCTGTCTTATCCGTGGTATGCTATAGGCTCATCTTTGGAATAGAGCCTGCGTACCCAAGTCAGTCATTCAGGGGCACCAAACGGCAGATGACATGTAGATATCCCGGGTAAGACGCAGGTCTGGTTCGGTATGCCATCAAGTCAGATACGCTGGACATGTCCATTCGAGTTCCGGCCCTTCATTCTAACGGCTCTTCTACTGCACATATCATAGACACCCCACGTTTGTTATTCCACGCGTAGAGGTGAGTACGGAGTATTTCAGGAGTCAAAGAACTCATGACGACGGCCTGTCACATGCGACTTTCATCCTTTTCGCAGCAAATCGAACTCTAGCCCATACAAACTGCGGCTGAATCACCAGATTTGAGTGCTTACTTCAGAGAAGCTGTTCCCGAGATCGGGTTGACTATATCCCGTATCTACGGAGTTTATGGCGAGCTTCCAGACAAGTGAAGGGTCTCAAGCAAGAGCCGGCACAGAATAGAAAGACAGTCTAAGACCATCTTTCAATTGTGGCAGGCCGAAAACAGCCTCATGACGACAGCGAAAAGCCATTAAATGTTCGATTGTTTAGGATGGGGCTCTCTCTCACGCCATAAATGAACAATAATTCGAACGCTTCATTTTGATACCCGACTCCCGTCTGTTCAAAAGAATATGTAATTGGGACACCCGACTTCAAGTCAATTCTTATGTGCAGAGAATCCTAATTTTAGCGGCCCGTTACATCGAATTTTCCGGCAAACCCCAGACCCCCATAGCGTACCGCACTTTGTCAATGCATGGTTCACATAAAATCTGGAGAAAGGTTCCATTGTTCCCGTCAGCTCTGAAACTCCACATTTCTCAGTTCTTCTTTTGAAAAGAAAGAGTGACGAGTGACTAAGCTAGAAACCGTGATGTATGGGATCTTATTCTACGTTAATAGACTGTATGTATCCCAAACTGAGTCCGTACAGATTACTCCGTATAAATGCAAACCATTCGTTCTCTAGTTTCTACTTCGTAACATCATCGAAGAAGCAGGAGTTATTATTCTATCCGGTTTAGTTCCACTTTAAATATCTCTCTATGCAAAGAATGGTACTCGATATTCGCCTATTTACACTAAGTGCATTACATCCGTCAAACTCTTACCTAACACAAATTACCAACATGGATGCCTATTACACGCTTCAAACGCGTCTACCACCTGGAACTTCAACATTGCCTGCTACCACATTCAGGCACCAGTTAAGAGCAAAGTGCTTCACCGTCTACCTAGTCACCTTGAATTACGACAGATTGCCGTCCCCCTTCTATTTGATTGGCGTGCCTAGTATGGGCCGTTATAAAGGTGTAACATCTCACTTCTGTCACCATGTCTAAAATCGACAGACTCTCCATCTCAGGTGTGCGCTCCTTTAGCCACATTGAGCGCCAGAACATTGGCTTCTTCACTCCCTTGACCCTCATTGTCGGCTACAATGGATCCGGCAAGACAACCATCATTGAGTGCCTCAAGTATGCTACTACCGGCGAACTTCCGCCCAACAGCAAAGGTGGAGCTTTTATCCACGACCCCAAGCTCTGCGGTGAGCGCGAAGTCTTTGCTCAAGTCAAGCTTCGCTACAGCGTGCCCCCTAACACGAGCCACGTTGTCACCCGCAGTCTTCAACTCACCGTCAAGCCTGCCACGGTATCACAGAAGACTCTCGAGGGCACTTTACATACCCACCATGATGGCGAGAAGGTGTCCGTATCTTCTAAAGAGGCGAACCTCAACAAACTCGTCACAGATACACTCGGTGCTTCGGCCGCCGTTCTTGATGCAGTCATCTTTTGCCACCAAGAAGAGTCGTTGTGGCCCATGAGCGAACCCAGCGCCCTCAAGAAGCGATTCGATGAAATATTCGAGGCTATGAAATACACAAAAGCTATAGAGAACCTCAAGGTGCTTCGGAAGAAGCAGGGAGAAACTCTCAACCAGCTCAGGGCTAAAGAGATTGACGATAAAGCCAACAAGGAGAGGGCGGAAAAGTGCGAGCAGCGTTCTATTCAATTACAGAATGAGCTTGATACTATGAGGGAGCAGGCCACTGAGCTCCGCGATAAGATGGATGAGGCTGCCCGAAATGCCAGAGAGCGCCATGAGTCTGCCAACAGTTTTCTTCGCATTGTTGATGACCTACGACTCAAGCAGGAGGAGCTTCGTATCCGCAGGGTGGCTCTTGAAGAGTCCAGAAGACGGATGGACGAAGAACTGAAGGAGTCTGATGAATGGCTACGAGATGCACTGGCGCAGTACGAGGAGCGGGTTGCTCGACATGAGCAAGATATCGAAGAGAACAGGGTCCAGTACAGAAGTTACAAAGACAGCCTCGATGACTCTCGCCAGCAATTGTCCGAGAAGCTAGCTGAGCAAGGTAGACACCAGTCCGACAAGGCAAAATACGAACGCCAGCTCCAATCGCGGATACAGCTAGTGCAGCATGCTGCGCAGTTACACAGTATTCGCGGATTCGATGGCGATTTGGACGAACGGAAGGTGCACTTATTTAATGAGCGCATTCAAAAGCTTTTGACAGACAAGAAGTACGAGCTTGAGCGTCTACAGGCGGAGAATGAGAGTGAAATGGACAATCAGACCGCCATGATCACCGAATTGGAAGGCCAGAAGTCAATGTATACTCAGAACAGAGTCTTTGCAAAGCAGAGGATCACTACTCTTGAGACCAATATCGGCCTTCTGCAGACAAAACTGAGAACGGTCGAGGTTGACGAAGGGGCCAAGGCGATCCTTGATTCCGAAGCTAGGGATCTTGACCATCGCCTGCAGCAGGCATCTCAAGAATTACAAAACGCACGCTTTGACGAAACGATGCAGCAAGAAGAGGCGTCTGTACAACAACTCGAGAGTGAGAGTGACCGGCTTTCTCGTGAGCTTGTGGAGTCTACGAGATTGCTTTCCGAGCGTGCTCAGTTAGAAGTACGTCAGGAAGAGGTCAAGGAGAAGAAGCGAAGGCTTGCTACGTTGAACAGTACTTGGAATCAAAAGCTGTCCGCACTCCTTGGCGGGCCCTGGGAACCGTCCACAGTCGAACGGGAATTCCAAAAAGGGCTGCAAGCCAAAATCCAGCTTTTTGATGAAGTATCTCGTGAACGAGACGGTATTCTGCAGCAGCTCAATACCATCCAGGCGACCCACGCTAGCGTCAAGGAAAAGGGGAAGAGACGCGATGCGGAAATCCTGAGATGCAAGAATGCTGTGATTGGGGCGCTCAAAAACGTAGACTCGAACGTGGAGTTAGGTGTTGAGGCGCTTTCGTCAGAGATTGAGCGCATTGAGGGCGATATTGAGACTCTCAAGAACGACTGCTCATTGTCTAAGGAGATGAGCAAGTACTACATACGCTGCAAAAAGGTGATGGACGAGAAGAACAAATGCGAGCTTTGTGCGCGAACATTCACCGGCGCGAATGAAAAATCGAGACTCGCGGCAAAGATCAAAGCCGTTCTTGAAGAGTTCGGAAAAGCCGAGTTGGAAGCCGAGTTGGTCAACTATGAGCAACTCCTGGCTCAGCTCCGAGCTGTTCAACCCCAAAGCGAGACGTACAAGCGCTTGCTCATTGAGAAAAAGGAGGCTGATAAGGAGCAGCGTGAGATCCAGGATAAAGAAGCTAGCACGCTTCGTCGCCTGGAAGAGATGGATGACATTGTTCGTATTAAACAAGACGAACGACAAGACTTTGAGTCTATGAGCAAGACCGTTCTCAGCATCTCGCAGACCCATAAGGAAATTGAGGAATCTGTCACTCAGATTGACAGGATAATGTCGCAACAACAGTCTAGCGGTGTAGTTCGAACTACTCAGGAGATTACTGAGCTACAGAGTCAATGCGGAGAGCAGCTCAAAGCCGCAAAGAACAAGATCAGCCAGCTGATGAACGACAGACAGCGCATGCGGGACGCAGTCAACGCCTTTGAATTAGAGCGAAGCGAGTTGAAGAACAAGCTAACTAATGCGGTTCAACAGCTTGAGAAAAAGAAATCGCTGCTAGATCAGATCCAAGCCAACAAGGATGATATTGTGAAGCAGAAAGAAATCATCCGGAAAGCAGATCAGGATTTGGAAACTGTGGAGCCTGAAATTTCCAGGGCACGTACCATCAGGGATGATGTCCTACAACGCGGTCGTGATAAAGAGAAGGTAATTAGCGGCGAGCGAGATGGTCTTGCAGGCTCCGTGAGTGAACTGAAAAGAATCGACGGTGATATTCAGGAGTATCTGGATCGCGGCGGGCCATCAAATCTTCAACACAACGAGCAAGCAATTCAAGTCTTGGAGAAGACAATCAAACGGGTTGACGAAGACATGAATGCATTGGTCGCAAGGTCAAACAAAATGAAAGAAGAGATGGCAAGCAGTGACGGGCAAAAGAAGAATATCATAGAGAACCTAACTTATCGCAATGCGGCGCGTGATATCGACATCCTCAAGCAGGCAGTCTCGGAGTTGGAGTCTCGACGGGCCCACGAGGATTACGAACGACTTGAGGGAGAGGCTAATCACTTCGAGTCTCAACGTCATTTGTTTAACGCCGAGCGTGGTGTTGTCATGGGAGCTATGAAATCAAAGGACGAGGAATTATCAAATCTGCTGAATGAGTGGACTTCCGATTACCAATACGCGGCACAACGATACCGTGAGACACATATCAAGGTCGAAACAACCAAGGCAGCAATCGAGGACCTCGGACGATACAGTACGGCCCTGAACAACGCTATCATGCAGTACCACACCATGAAAATGGAGGAAGTGAACCGGATCGCGGGCGAGTTGTGGCAGAACACGTACCAAGGCACAGACATCGATACGATCTTGATCAGATCAGACAGCGAGGCGTCTGGCGTGCGTAGTTCATATAACTACCGCGTATGCATGGTCAAGCAGGACACGGAGATGGACATGCGAGGACGGTGCTCAGCCGGTCAGAAGGTTCTTGCGTCCATCATTATCCGCCTGGCGTTGGCCGAATCTTTCGGCATTGGTTGCGGCCTCATCGCTCTCGATGAGCCAACCACCAACCTCGACCGCGACAATGTCAAGTCTCTTGCCGAATCCCTGCATTCCATCATCCAGGCTCGTCGCGCTCAGAGTAACTTCCAGCTCATTGTCATCACGCACGACGAAGAGTTCCTCCGCCACATGCGCTGCTCGGACTTCTGCGATGATTTCTGGCGCGTCAGTCGTGATGAGAAGCAGAATACCCGTATTGAGCGCGAGAGCATTGCTACTATTGTCTAAAACACTTCCCCCCCCTTTACGTACGAATACCAAACTGAGTTATGGCTGCATGAGAAGGCGTTGTTCGGGATTATTGTACTTTTGTTGTGTCCATGATTGACTTCTCTATTTGCTCTGGGAGAATGACGGACTGATGTGGTTTGCCTGTACGTAATGAATGTCATGATATGAAAATCAAGTTGTCGACCTACCTGGGAAATCCTAAGGGGTTCCCTATATGAAGTCCATCGGAGTGTTTATCCCGCCATGACTTTGACATCTCAATCACATTACACGTCCATATCACTCGAAAACAGACAGATTCATAAAACTAACAGCATTCCCTATGGTTGTTGACCAACTCGCATGCGCATACGTATCTGACAGCGAGTCATTCCGAGCGATCATACACACACAATCCGTGACACAATTCAGATCCAATCACCAGACGTATCATCAGTATTACTGTTCCATCCTACCACTATTCGAAGCCTTAACATGAAGATTTCGGTGTCATCAAGACCAAGCATCCATCATACGATGGAGATCTCCTTTGCTCATACCTCCTACTCCGTTACAAACTCCGCACACCCTCCCCACTCGTTCGCCAAGACGCCGCGTATACGTAAAACCATGGAGCAGTCTGGAAGGTTTTCAACACTTAATAGAATCCCCCTGTGTCTTTTCTGTCTCTCTCTTCTCCTTTTTTATCCCCACACACAAACGCGCCATACCTTCTAACGCCATTTTAGATCGTTTTTCCACCCATGATGCCTCGCGTGATTGTTCAAATGCGAGTCATCTATCCATCCATTTTCCATTTACACATCCGGCAAGTGCAACCGAAGTACTAAGGAAGCCTAGTCCTCAACCATAGCATCGCCTTCTTTGGTTTCCTCGGTCTCGGGATTATCGTCAGAAGAGGTAGTAGGGGTAGTAGTCTTTGATTCCGCATCGGTTTTCTCGGCGGGAATCGGACTGGAAGATGCCCCCTTCAGCTTCTTGGCCGGGGAGCCATCGAGTTCGTCGTCGGCTTCACGCTTAGGGGTCGAGGCGCAGGTCGCCTGTCCGTCTTCTTTGGAATCCATCTTGTCACAGTCCTCGTCGTCATTCGTAGACTTTTGCTCGTTCTTCGATGGCGATGGGGAATCCAGGGGCTTGCGACCCACGGCAGCTTGGAGGTCAATTCCCTGCATGATGCCACCTGCTGTAGTGGAGGCAGGAATGGTTGATGAACGTGTGGTCTGCGGACCTAGGTCGTCCGCTCCGATCTCTTGAGGACCACGCGCATGCGGTTTCTCCTCATCTTCGTCCATGATATCGTCGTTCGCAGGCAAGTTCGTGGCCGGTAAGTTATCAGTGGTGGCGTCACCCACATAGTCACCCTCTAGGGTCACAGAGGATGTGGTCGATGCCGCGACCGATGCTGCACCGGGTGAGTCGGGCGATTCTGTAGATGGGCCACGCGCGTGGAGTTTGGCTTGTGCCATCGCACGTTGCATCTGCATTCGAGCTTGCATCTGTGACTGGTGTGCCGCGGCATTTGCGTTAGGTCCAGGATGAAGATGATGACTTGGTACGAGCTGGCTGACTGGGACAACACCTGCGCGCTGCTCCTGTCGCAGTAGTTCACCCTGAGTGACGCCCACACCCCGTGCTCCCATTGAGGGAATCCCATTCACTGACACCGAGACGGTCTCGATACTACCGACACCATTAGGGCCGTCAATGGTCTCTGTACTCTCGGTCCGCACCTCTCCCTCTACTTCTGTAGTGGGTGGTTCTGCGCATGAAGCTACTACTGCTGGGACTTGCTGAGTCTGCCCGGGCGAACCTGTCACGGCTTGTTGGCTGGTTGAAATCCACGGTATGGGTGTAAGAAGTGCGCCTCCAAGCGCTTCATCGCTTCCAGGGGAAGCCCATGTTGACTGACGAGAGGGCGGGTCAACTTTGGGATTAACACAACTACCAGGAATCTCAGCATGAGCTAACGGGAGTGGGTAGACGTTTGAGCCCGAAGTAACGTGGACTGCGCGATCAAGAGCATGAAGGTAGGTAGCAAGTGAGCGGTAGTGCTGTCTCGGTTTGAGGACGAGCTCTGCGATGCGTTGGATGGTGTGTGGCGGGTACACAGGGAATGTTGACTTGAGGCACGACGTAATCTCGGAGACCATAGCAGCAATCTGTGGTGGTAAGCTGCCTGGTAGGTTCTGGGCCGAGGCATCTGCGGCTGAAGCAGATGGTAAATGTGGATGAGACGGTGTCAAGGACGCGGTTGATGTCGTTGCACCGGAATTGTGCTCCTTAGTCACATCTGATGACGAACTTGTGAACTGAACGTCGATGGGCGATGATCCCAATGGCGCCAGGAAGTTGTCAGACAAGTCAGATCCAGGCGCTCGCGGGATAGAGGGCGATGACGGTATGGCCGTCGCTGGCGCTAAAGGAAGCAAGTGCGGCGGGGGAGGAGGGGAGGGGAGATTCGGGATGGGGAACACTTCGTGAGAGATCTATGGTTCCGGCCAGTCAGTTCATCTGGTCATAACGGCGACAAGGTTACGCGAATGTAAAAACACACCTTCTCGATGCGCGCGATCAGGCGCGGCAGGAGAGTCGGCCAGATGGAGCTATTTCGGTCGCAGGGTCAGCACGCGTATCATTCAGCGATCCATTCGCGCGGAAGGACGTGAGCTCACTAATCTATCGAGCCGTCGGCTGCTGCAGCCTGCAGAATCGTATCTACGTCGACTTCAATCATGTTGACAGTACTGCCGTCGCTAGCTGATGAGAAGCTGCTAGGGTTGGACTGTTGTGAGACAGTGAAGCTTCAAAGAGGTTCTTGGCCGAAGGTGTCCAGTCACTGGACTTACAGAGAGAACGCGACCAGCTGCAGGGCATGGAGGCAGTCGGGCTGTACTTTGTCCGGTACTTGCAAGCCTGCAAAGTAGAAGTACATCCACCTTGTAGGTAATTATAGGTGGTGCGTGGTAATGCTTCGTACTTCCATAATTACCATGTACCGACGCTAGTGTAGGCTGAATGATTAAGTAGCTCTGCACCAAGATCCCATGAAGAAGTACTTGAAGAATCCCTACACACCCTACAAAAGTACTTGCGCTAGTCTACATGACGGATCAGCGGGGCTGCCGCGGAGTGGGCCGTGCTTGCTACGCCAAGGTGCATCAATTCGCGCTAGGGCCCATCAAGAATATTAGCAGGTACAGGTACGAAGTACGAGGGAGGTACCTTCTGCAAACACTGCAAAGGTCAACGGTGCATTCCGAATCTGTCGCACAATAGTGCACCTGTTCCGGCCGACTACATCGATGATTTGCCTACGTGCACACAACTCACCACACGTTAGATTATGTAAACACAGAGCTGTATGTGTGATTGCGTATGTGATTACGTGTAAGAGTCCCGCTATCTACGGAAAGCAAAGATATTGGGGCATGATATGCCGATCTACAGATAAAGTAATCCGTACTCGTACAAGTAGATGCTGGTGGTGGTGGTGGTATGTAAACATTTAAAAGGCACCCGCGTTAGGTACGGATTATCTTTAGGTACCTACCTAATCCGTAGGTAGGTATCCAAGGGTTCGATCCTCTGTTAGGTAAACTCAATGGATGTTTCCATGAAGAAATGCGCAGCGTTATGTGCCTACCTACCCGGTAGGCGCAGGCGTGTTTTTATGGCTGGATTTTTTAGCTTGCCACTGGGATGGAGCCCTATCGTCGTTGGGCAGGTACCCTGGAGTACCGGGCAAGTGGCTGTAGTGCGCCACTAGGCGCAATAGATACACCTACCCGTGTATATAGTACCCGGCAGGTACCTGGGCTTCCCCTTATATTTTCCCAGGAATCCGTACACTAACCTGCTGTTGTCGAACTCCACTGCACAGCCCGTTCTAGTGAGGTCCCTTCCAGGTCCTTCGCACACCTCACTGGCTGATTGCACGTGACAGTACCTATAGTTAGCGACCAGCCTACCACCTGGATCTGTGAGGTCTCTCTCTCTTTCTTCCACTCATGTGTTGCGTCCCATCCCATCCTTCGCTGGGCCCCGTCCATTCTACACTCATTTGTTCGTAAGGTTCGTTCATTCATTCATTTATTCGTTTAGATACCTCTCTGCGCCATTTCAGCCGTACTCTCGTTCGCTTTATTCATTTGTCTGCCCATTTACTCTCCTCAATCGCATACTCCTTCCGCGTCTCTCGTCTGTCGACGACCTCAGCTGGACGGAGGAGAGCGCTGCATCTCTGTGTTTCTGCGTCGCTGCGTGCCTGCTCTGCATCTCACAGGCTCGCCGGCTCGCGACTCTGACTCTCCTATTGAAGCGTTGCATCATCACAATACGAGGGTCAAATGTGTGGTTCGACACTCGCTAAACAGAATTGCATCCCACCCGGTCGAACCATCAAAGCCACTTCATAAGTTGATCCCTAGGCTTGTGGGCTAGGGGCAGTCCTTGCATCTGTAGTGCCGTACCAGTACCCGACTGCGTCCATCGTACATGGGAGGGATTCCGTCCAAGTAGTGCTGTGTTCTATTCCGTCCGAAGAAGTACAGTACCTTCTCTACGGATTGCACTGCCAATACCAACGCGTATCACTGCCACCCATCCTGGGAGATGCCAAGGACAACAAGACGTAGGTACCTATTAGCCCGCGGTTTGATTGATTCGGTCTAAAATACCTGTCACTCTCTCGTCCTAGTGTCTTTTCTCTTTTCGCAACACACTCTCCCCGTCCTCTGTGCTTTGCTTCTTCCTGCCTCCAATCTGTCTGTCCGTCCGTCCATCTAGGTACAATCCACCTTCGCTACAACCCAGGTATACCACCTATTTCCTTGCCTGCCACCAATCCCTTCCCTTCTCCCAATACCTGCTACCTACCCGCTATCTGCTCGGCGACGGCAAGGCCTGAATCCGTGCCCCACGCGGTGCCTAGTCTCGGCTAGGTACATCGTGCCTCTCGCTCTGTGTGTGTGTGCCTCTGGTGGTGGTGTCCTGCCACGAGCCCACAGCTCAGCAGCTCAAACATAGTGCAGAGGTAGGCTTGTTTCAGCCAACCCAATACTGTCAAGGCCGACAGGGTCAACAAGGCTCACGAGTCACTACCAGCCCGGGTCTATGCTGGTACTTGCTACTTACCTACTTCTCTAGGCAGGTAGTGTACCCGATCCCTCTGCTCATTTTAGTCTCACCCAAGTCATCGTTCGTTCCAACTTCATCTTCAAACCGTCTTCCAACTCAACCACTCTTTTTATTACCTAGTCTCTCTCTATTCTATCTGCATACTACCTACTCCCTATCGTTCATTATCCGTCCTTGCTCCACCCTGCAAACAATCTACTCTCCCTCCGTTCGTGGTCCAGCTGACCTGACATCCATCGTGGTCACGTTCAGATTCGCAGCAGTAAGAAACAACAACAAAAGCCAGTCTCAGCCTCGATCCTCGTTTGCGATCACAATCCGATCCCTGAACTGACTCCTCACCTCTGAGGAGTCACCTCGTCGCTACCAAGCTGGATTTTAGTCAGCAACACCGGCCCTACCCGGCCGGAGACAACGCCGGTTTCCACCAGATATCCTCGTCGCAATCCTACCAACCCTATCCCGCCGACCCATACCCTCCACGACCCGAATACGACCAGCAGCAGTATGCTCAGTACCCCCAATACCAAACGTCTCCGTCGCAGCCTCAGTATCTAAACAGCAACAACGCGACAATGGTTTCCACTCCGCCTAGTCGAATGACCGTGTTCCGCAAGGGCACAATTGAAATTTTCAAGAGGAGGTGGCCGCGATGGTTCTTTCTGACAATCATCCTACAGGCCGTCATCTGCATGGTCTTTGAGGCGTAAGTGCATCCTCAGCTACTTGGTCAGTGTTCCTCGTTGTAGTCCTGCTAAGTTGCGTTCCTCCAGCTACACTTTCGCCATGTTCCAGAATGGACTGAAGGATACCGACGACCTTCCTAAATTCACCGGCCCAGGTGATGTTCAGGCTCAGCTGAAGACGATTCCCACTTTCTTGGGCCTCTTTATCCTCGGTTTTATATACGAAGTTGTCCTCGTCTGGGATGCGCTCATTGCGAAGAACACGATTCAGATCATTGGCGTGTGCATTGCGAACCTCGCACTGCTCATCTACGGCGCCCTCCAGATTGATCAAATCCGGGAGGCCATTAAGATTCTGAAAGAGCAAAACGCCTTTAACGACTTGAATGTCTGGCTCGAAACGGAGGGCGAGCTAATCGCCATTCCAGGCATCATCGCATTGATCACGCTCGTACTTGGTTTCATCGCATGGAAGCTGTATCAGGAATTCGCTTGGGACATTCTGAAGCAAATAGGAGCTGACTACAGGATGAAAAAGCGATTCCTACACTACCAGGTACAACGGGACAGCCACTTCTTTCTTACCAACTTCTGACCTCGGGCTGACGTGTGTCGCAGATCTACATCGCCCTACTAAAGTTCGACTTTTTCTTTTTCGTCGGCTTTACCATCCAGTTTCTGGTAGTCGTTGGCGGCCGGTCCCCCATCGAATTTGGGCTGACTGCTGCCGCCATTCCCGTTACGATCGCCATCCTCCTGTTTGCCGCCTGGTCCGTACGACGCGAATGGAGGATGGGCATGTATGCTGTCGGCGTCTTATATCTTGGTGGCTTGACTTACTTCATCTACAAGCTCGCACGCATCTACGATCCGTCTCAAGCTCTCTTCTACAAGCCCGTTCGAAAGTCGCTGACTGCATTCGCCGTACTGACGCTTGTCCTCATCATCTCGACGATTATCAACGCGTTAGTCTGCTTATTCAACTTCGATCACGGCCTGAAGCAGCACCTCCTCAAGCCGCGCCGACCCGAGATGGATAAGGACCAAGCCAGTTACTCGATGCACGATGTCAAACAAACACCGCTGCCTAGCCGAATGACCATCGATTGAGCCTTTACTCCTAGAGCCAGGCTTCGATCCGGTAAAGATGTGCAAAAGCGACATGATTTGAAACGATTATCTTTGCATCCTCGAGTTTCAGATTTATTTGGCCGTGGAAGGCTTTCTCGGACGGCATCGTCCCAAGAAACTCACCAATTATTTCCCCGAGGCGTTCTGGCGACTACCTAATCTCATGCCCATCATTCCATTTTCGATGGCTCGGAATTCTTTTTACCTTTTCTTTTTAAGACCGTATGGCTTTGCGCGCAGCTGCTGGCTTTCCACTGGATAGTTCTTGAAGCAAGGCAATGGCTACGCAACCGGAAGGCGCTGCAGCTGAAAAGATGAAGATCAGTGGAAAGAAAAGGGTGTTTAGGGGAAAGAACTCGATAGATTTGTTTCGCATCATCATCGATGATGATGCTGCGGTTCCTAGCCCTTTAGTCCATACAGCCTTGCTAGCAAGTTCAAGATACCATCATGTTTCACATCACGTTTTCCACAGTTTCTTCCTTTTCCTCAAGACCCCCCTGTCGTCTGGTTTGTGATCACCCAAGTTATGATGGATGTCAAGACGATCTTGTGTGTGTGTGTGTGTGTGTGTGGAAATAGGAATATGCGCAGCTAACCCCTTCAAGCAATCCGTAGTCATGTGTAAGATAAACCCATACTGTACGAATAAGAGAGAATGAAAAAATCAATACCAAGAGAGAGAATGACAACCCTTCAACGCTACTCCAAGAGCTTTACCAAATATCCAAACTTCCTGCAAACGCCCTGACTGCCGGTATAGAGACACCGGAACAGATTGTCTTAGCGGGTCGTGTAGACGATTTATAATCGCGCTTCGTCCCCGACGGCGATGGCCCGATCGCTAGTTGTATTGTAGAAATATAGACATAGTCTTGAGTATTTCTTGTGCCCTTTTTATAGAGGCTATAGAATAATTTCCTTAGCATCCTTGACACCGCCCTCACTAGGACAGTACGGGCATTTGTATCTGTTGCCCTTAGCAAGCTTCTGCAAACTTTCACGAGCCAGGACGTGGCCGCAGGGCAATATGACGGGCGGGTTGGCGTCCGTGGTCTGGCCCCTGCTGACGGGGCAGACGAAAATGGAGTGATAGAGCATGCTCTTCGGGAGCGGCGTCTCAAAGGCAAGTTCGTTCTGTGTCGTCCACTCCGTATTCTTGGCTTTGTTGATAGAGGTCCATTTGATAAGGTTGGGGAGGGCCAAAGCGCCGGCCATAGCGGCGATTTGCAGGGGCGACTCGGCAGATAGACCAAGTAGCGAGCAGAACTCGCGCTTGAAGGACGAGGCGACGTCCTCGAAGGAGTGGGAGATATCGAACATGGTGCGGTAAGGAGACCTGTCGATGTTACGCGAAAATACAAAACTACAACTAAGTTTTTCGATATCGCGCCGGTGCTTGGCTCGGAATCGACCGAAATTCTCTCGTGCGTAGAGTACCGCGCCGGTTAGGCCGTTGTGTGCAGTATCTGGCAACCCGTTTACGGCTGGTCCCTTAAACAGCCATATAAACTGTAGCTTGCAAAGTTCGAACTCCAGGTTAGACCCGCGGGCTTCAAGCTCAACCGAGTTCTCTCTGGCCCAGGTTATGGCCGGTAACAAGTCGTGGTCCTTAATCGAGTGTAAGATCGAATACATGCCAGCAAACTTCTCCTGGAGAGCTTGGGACTGGGACGCCGTCAGATCCGCCGGGATGTCCGCGTCAGTTATCATGGCATCAGGGCCGGTATCTGAATTAGAAACTACTATTGAAGGCGGCGAGCGAGACTCGGAAGACAATGCGGCATTCTCGTTTCGCGGTTGTGTCTCTGCGACGAATGTTGACGCTACATCAAAATTCCCCTCTCGCAGCATGTGCATTGCAATAGCACGATTCATCAGGGCTGTCTGTGTAGCCAGCGGATCATGGTCAGTGGGCAATGAACCTTTAGGGTCCTTGAAAGCTTTGCCGAGTGCTTTGACAAAGACATTCTGACTCTTGTGGACCTTGCCCAGATCACTATTTATGGCGTCCAATTGCGCGCTGACGGGGTTTTGCAGCTTGGTGAGTGTCAAACTCGTGATATGCGGATCATTTGCTAGAGCGAGCTGATGTCAACACGCAAGTATGACTGAAACAGTGGAGGATATCTGAGATTTCATACCTGCAGCAAGCTCGTCCCTCGCACTTACGAGAGACTCGATCAGCTTGTCGACATCCTGGACAACGCCGTTGATCTTGGGCGCCTGGTTGAACTTCTTCAGCTCCTTCTGCAAGTCAAGCAACAACATGGTTCCAGCGGGTTGGGATCCCCAAGGGTCCCGGCGGGATGTGAATGAACTTTTCGTGGGGGGGGGGGGGTGTGAATGTGCTGGGAAGAGAAGAGGTAACGGAGTCAGTGATTCAGATTGTTATATATTGTAATCGACAGTCCCAAAAACTTGCTGTCTCCGGAAACGCAAGGCACTTCGTAAAAGAGATCGAAGACGGTGTGGTGGTAGCGGCGGTTGACTCGGGGTGAGATATCAATGCCTTCGCTCGCGGCTTGTAAGAAGGCTGAGCTTGGTTCGCATGCCGTCCGAAAGCTTGTCTACTACTACCCCCCGGGTTTCTCTTTAGGCAGAGACCAGCCCGCCAGACGATCTGATCGGAATATTGAGTGATTGCTTAGATGCAGTCACTTTGAAAATATCGAGTTCGAGCTGTGAGGTTCTTACTGGCAGCTACGAGTACCTCGAAGGGCGAGTTGCCGGGAGTTAACACCTCAGTAATGGTCATCACAGTTTGTGGAACACAGTACAAACTGTGTTAGTAAAGTGGTTTTAGTGCAGGTTTAGGTACGTACCGACATGCATCTTGCAGCTTGCTAGCGTCTCGACTAACCTAAACTGGTAGTAACTATCGGCTACAGGGGCTAGCGCAGACGCTTGAATCAAGGACCCCACCATATCCGTGCCACGCTCGGCCCCGATATGCATCTTGTGTACGGAATAGTACTAGCGTACGGTACCTTGGCGCTTTTGAGCTTCGCCAATGCCCCCAACTTCTTGTCAGGTGGTTTTGTCAAATTGCCTATCTACGGGTAGCTCGTCGGTTGAAACATGTGCTTTCTGCTTGACCGAATACCTAGGACACCATTCGATGGAAGGTCCCGATGGATGACCTGATCTTCAACACGGATTACATAGCAATCTAGATGTAGGTAGCTTACCTACGGAACTTGAGCATCTCCGATGGAAGGCGCTTGAGCGACAGTGCGCAAAGCACAACTTTCCCAGCAGAGAAGGTACCGTCGCGAGCTACGGCGAGGGGTCGTGTACCAGCTTACAGTGCAGGCACCTTTTTAGCTCACTGCCCTGTTGAAACCCTAAAGAGTGGTCTTTGGCCTTTGGCTTTTGCGATTTCCCGTTGTCTTTAAATGCGAGCCCGACTTGCCGGTTTGGGAACCAGCAATGACGCATTACTTTGTGAATAAATTGAGCCGACCGGCGTCGCCACGTAGGTAGATCACTGCTTCCCCACCATTCAGGGGGTCGTCGTGCCTAGGCAATACCATCTGTCCACTTAACCTCAATATTCCTTAGGTAGATGACAACAAAGATTGGCTCTTCGTACATTCATTATGGCGTCTAGGGGCTGCATTTAAGTTGTTTGCAGCCGTTGCCCAGGTGAATCCGCTTCTCGATTCTCTACGAGTCCCTAATTAATTACCTGCTTGACACTAGGTAGCTTTGGTGCTGCGGGTAGTGTCTCTTCTCGCGACTTATACCTATCTATATGCCCATTCAACGACTTCGTCCGGACGCTACCATTTGAATTCTCATTCTACCTATCATGTCCAGTGCATCATGAACCAGCAAACACGTCCTGCTGCCTATCGTACATGGAGTGAGCTATGTCGTTGAGGAAAATTGTGCCCTTCAGTGACGAAAGTGGGCATAAAGATGAAGATGCCTCGAATGCGAAATCCATATCATTTGCCCGTCTTCCACATGCCGATCCCCCTCTACATCCTGCCGATGCGAAACAGTCAACGCTTGCTCTGGAGACGCCGATCCCGTCTGCCCCTCGCGCGCGCCATGTCGTGATTCCAGACCCCGTTGCCTTTCGGTGAGTGACCATGTTAGAACAGGTATGTAGACCTGTGATACTGATACTATGGCGACAGATATCTGGAAGAAGACAAGTGCGTCAAGGTCGTCGAGCGAAAAGCCGAGCTCAAAGGCTACGAGTTATACCTGGTTGAACAATGGGCTTGTTCCCGCCAATCGCCCACGCTCGTCATCGTCACATATACTGGAGACTCGAAGCATGCTGTCGTCGTCGGTGTTCTGTCTGTTCCCGCTGACGAGAAGGCATGGTCGCCGCGTTTGCGTGTCTACTTCAAGGCCATTCACCAATATCATGCGCGGCCCAGAGACACAGAATTGGGTGAGTTGATGGTGACAAATCTTAGCAACTTCCCCTCTGCTTTGACTGTCATCCCTGTACCTGATGGCAACATTAAAGATCAGCGGCGTACATTCATCGTCAATGAGAATCTCAAGCGGCTGGGTTGTTCAGGTCGCTCCGGTATAACTTTGTCTGAACCCACACCCGCAGTCAAGGCGAAGTTCTTACAGCTTTACAAAACGAACGACAAGGTGTCGATCGAAAATGCCGTCATCGAGCTCATCAAGTACTGTCAAGTTGCACTATTTCTCTTTGGCAAGCTTGAGCAGGTTTATATCGACGGTTTACTCTGCGATGTCACGGAGACTTCCATTGGTGATTGGTGGACCGAATTTGGAGTCGAATATCTAAACGTCGAACCTACAGACGGTATACTTGGACCGACCACCGTGGCTGCGCTACTGGGTTTACTGGGAGGAGCGAGGAATCGATTGAGTTACCTTGGTGCGCCGGTTCCGAAGGACCCGTTTGAGGTAGATTCTATCGAACGGGGCATCTCGTATTTCCAGAAATGCCACAAGCTGGAGAGAACACGGCGACTCGATCGACAAACCATGCACAAGCTGCATACGCTTACTGCCAAGGCCGCCGCTGGTGAAGGATGGGGTGTACAAAAAGCAGTCAAGTCAACAGTCACAGAAATAGGTGGCAAACGGGGTGAAATAGTGTTGGGCATGGTGGGCAGTCGTGACAAAGGTTGTATTGGTGACATTGAGACCGTCGACCTCGACCGTTTCATCAGTCTAGTCACTGGAGAACGCGGGAAGTGGCTTTGGCACGGAAAACCCAAGCGCACGTCGGCCTTTGATCACGAAAAATCCGGACCTGATATGATTTTGTTGAGCAAAGACGATCCAAGGACTTCCTTTGAGGACGACGCCGACCAACGCCGAAGGGAATATTCTCCAGCCCTTTCGACACCTGTTCCTGGCTCTGTAACCAGCATAACAGATAGCCCTGGAGATAGGGATGCGCTCCGCAAGGGAATGTTCAAAAGTGTTGCCCGCGATGCCCGATCCGGTTTTGGTCGAATCAAGGATGCTATGACAAGCGGTGGTGGCCTGCGAGTTCATACGAATCGGCCATCAAAAGATGATTCTCCTGAATTTGGCTTGAATGGTTCCCAGAATTCGTTTATATCTGGTACATCGGGAGGATTTGTCCATAGCCCCGTACCGCTTTCTGCAACAACCCAAACTGGCAGAGCTTTCACATGGAAAACCAAAACCGATGAGTACCTGAACTTGACGAGAAAGGAGAAAGATGGCTCTGCCCTACCGCCTATCTCAACGGAGAACTCGGAGGAAAAGTCAAACAGTGATTCGCGGGCATTAGCCCTGAACAGTGAGGCCATTCAGAATTTAGCCATTGATGATAGGAAGCGAGCAACCCTACTCATTCCGAGTCAGGACAATACCACCACAGCAGAAGCGTCCGCCACTGGGTCTGTTGTGGTTGAAAGGATGTGCGAGGGCGGTATAGGGGTCAATTCACAGGAAGCATCATCTCGCTATGCCACGTTCTCAAACCTGCGCCGTCGACACAGCATCGCTACTGCCAAGGGCCCCATTGAATCTGGTTTGAATGAAGCGCGTTGGGCTCGAAGACTATCATTCAGCGACGCCGAAGAAGCCGTTCTCAAATGGGAAGAATTGCTAGGTTTGGAAGAAGCCGGTATCATTGACGCCTACGCTAAGACGATGAACTCGTCACGTTTTCTTGAGGTTGCGCAAGCCATGTACTTGAGCATTGCGAAACTCGAAGGCAGTCTTGACCCCTGGGTCAAGAGCAAGGTCCAGGCCATTGAAGCGACAAGCGAGACATATGCCCATCAGGTCGATGAATTACAGGCCTTGTGCCACGAATCGTCAGACGCATTTCAACAAGCGCAGCAGGGCTACCGAGGCATCATTGCGGACCACAAAGAACTCCTCACCGATATGCTTAATCGAATTGAAGGTGAAGCTGCCAAACTGGAATACGAGATTACGGCTCTTGTATCGCGAGTGCAGGAAGTGGAAGATAGCACTGCACAGTTCGAGATCCAAGTGGAGGAAGTCGAACAGAGAGCCGTCGAGCTGAAGGCACAGTTGGAGAACGAGAGTTGGATGCACTGGGCTATACGGACGTTGACTGGCGTAGGGACCGGTCCAAACATCACGAGGCCACGACCATGACGATGAGCGAACTGCACACTCATCTATTTGCTTCAGGTTGTTTTGTTACGGCTTCTTTTCGATTAGACTTGTGTATTCTGTACTTTGTCCTGCATACGAGACGGTTTTCAGATTTCCTTCAACTAGGGCTGGTCGCTGTTTGGTTTGGGATTGAAGCATTTAGCATTAGGTGTAATAGCAGGGCTGGCGTGTGGCACGATGGGCATTTTCATCATAGATCTGATACCTCTTCCGTACGAAATGGGAAGACTTCTTACCTCTGACTCCTGAGATAATCCGTACCGTATAGAATACTGTGACATGGACAACCGTTTTCTACGGAAAAGTGCACTGTACAGCGCATACCGGATACTGTGTGTTCTAGACCAGCTGCTTCTCAGCTGCCAAGCTGGCAATCGTCGGGCAATCGTCAGCAATCGTGACCATCACGTGATGCACTATGGACTGCGGCGACACGAGTAGTCTAGCGCGTTTAGCTAGGGAGTCGGAATTATCGGGCATTCCCGAAAAGATCAGCGACCAGAACGATCATGACTTATTATTACTAGGGAGTGCCCATCATCCACATGGTCGGTATACCCAGTCTCCTTTGATCATTCCCATTTGATTACGCCTGAAGAAGCATCTATACTGTACGCCTTCTAGCATTTGTGATATTCCCCAGTCAATAGCCTTGTCGGTGCTCCGCCTAGGATGAGCGCTTCTACTCGAGCTGCCCAGCGGGCGGTCATAGTAAACCCCTTTGCAGGCCGAGTTGCTACGAGACCTAGGGTCGGTCTGCCTGCCTCGTACCTTGGACACCAGGTCCGACAGCTGCCTCTCGATATAACCGCGCGAGCCCTACTGATCCCGCTTCGAAGCATATCAACCGAGCGGCATTCAGTCGGTGGCCACAGCGGCCCGCCTCCCGGATTTGATGCTGAGCAGGCTAAGAAGCCACTCCCCAAAGACGTGTCGGCGACGTCTAAATCGACATCAGAGAAGGCCACAGGTTCCGAGAAGGCTGCTTCTACTGTGCAGTCAAGCCAGGTTTCGGGAGATGAGGCCAAGTCGGCAGTCGATTTAGAGGCGAAGAAAGAGCAGGATGTTGAGAAGAAGGATGAGGCAGAGAAGAAGTTGACGCTCGGGCAGCGGATAAAGCACGAAATTCAGCACTACTGGGATGGCACCAAGTTACTAGCAACCGAAATCAAGATCAGTAGCCGCCTGGCTCTGAAGATGGCTGCTGGCTACGAATTGACCCGACGAGAGAACCGACAGCTCCGGCGAACAGTCCAAGATCTCGGCCGTCTGGTCCCCTTCTCCGTCTTCGTTATCATCCCGTTCGCCGAAGCTCTCCTGCCCGTTGCGCTGAAACTCTTCCCCAACCTATTACCGAGTACATACGAGGCTCAGCAGTCCAAGGACAAGAAGGCGGCCACTCTCAGGGCTACCCGCAAGGAGGTCAGCACATTCTTACGTGAGACCCTGAAGGAGACCGGATTGCCTTTATCGCCGGCCACAACACAAAAGGAGGAGTTCACCACATTCTTCCGAAAGCTGCGGGCAACCGGAGAGAAGCCCAGCACAGAGGATGTCATCAAGGTCTGCCAGGCCTTCAAGGATGACCTCACACTCGACAACCTTTCGCGGCCGCAATTGGTGTCTATGTGCCGCTACCTCAACCTGAACACCTTCGGTACAGACACTATGCTCAGATACCAGGTTCGCCACCGCATGCGTCAGATCAAGCGAGACGACCGGGCGATCAGCTTCGAGGGCGTCGACAGCCTCAACGTCCTGGAACTCCAGACCGCCTGTGCCAGCCGTGGTATCAAGACACATACCGTTTCTCCTAGCAGACTGCGAGAGGACCTTACCTCGTGGCTCGACTTGCGGTTGAAGCACAGCGTGCCTTCTACGCTCCTCGTCCTGAGCAACGCCTACATGTATGGCCAGAAGGCTGAGGACGGAACTTTCCACAGCCAGATCGAGGCTTTGACCGGTGTGCTCTCATCTATCCCCGAGGAGCTCTACCACGAGATCGAGCTTGAGGTGCACAACGCCGAGGGTGCTGCCACCAACAAGCAGCGTCTTGACGTTCTCAAGGAACAGCAGGAGCTCATCGAGGAGGAGAACGAGCAGGAACAGGAAAGCCAGGACACTGGATTTGCTACTCCCAAGGACGTGGAGGACATTGACGAGACAGAAGACCGGTCGGCTTCGAAGGAAGCCAGTGGAAAGGAGGCGGGAGAGGCCAAGCAAGCATCCTCTGAATCTTCTCAGGCGGATGCCAAGAAGACTGAGAACTAAAGAAACATGGATGATGTTCAGATGAAAAAACAGCTTTGTCCCTCCTCCTCCTTCCGCCGAGCGCGAACTTGTACTATAACCACAAAACAAGTGTACTCGCTTTTTTCTTTTGTAATATCCCCCTCCATTGGCACAAACGCAACAACAAAACGAAATGTCGGTGTATTAAAGCGGACACTAAGGGGATTAAAGGCGTCTTCTCGAGGAGTAGTGGAATGAATGGATTATAGATAGAGAAACGATTCATATCGTGCAGTTTCATGGTCAATAGACTTGCGTTTACGACAGTTCACATGCAGATGATATCAGAATTAGTGAACATTTGATGTGCCATCGGCCAGCCGGGTAGGGCGACGAGCTTGACATGGTTCTATTCTCATCGCGTCGTAGATTCGATTTGATCGCAGTATTATCCCCCCTGCTCGTCGCGAACCTATCTGCCAGGTAACCTGGTCACCTCGAGAAGGAAGACGAAACGGGATGCTAATGCCAGTTGTAGCAGGAATCAGGAGTCGGCGCCGTTGGTTACAGGTCCGGGTAGAGAGTCCTGACTGACAAGTGGGGACGCGAGCGTAGCATCTCGGCCCTTCCCTAGCCTGTACCTACATCTCTACCTCCTTGTTCCCTCTACCCGTCCGTTTGACATGATGCGATCGATATATTTATATCTACCTATTTATCTGTTTACTTACTTTAAGAATTCAGATATTTATCCGGATGGATGAGTTCGAGAAGCGGATGGAGAGATCATGTGGATCCTACCGCGCGCAAAATTCGATTCTCGCGCCTTTCTCGGACCGGATTCGCTTCGCGTACTTTAGGTAGGTCTGGCAGATGTCCCGACCGGAGTGCTGGTGAAAGTAGGTACCTATCAGCAAGCTGACATGACATGACTCCGTCTTCTTAGCTCAGATTCGTAGGGACAGAAATAGCTGGACTGGGGTTTGGTGTTGGTAGAGGTAAGCTGGTAACGGCGTAACACGTCTCACGGGAAAAAAGGCGAGACGGATGGGAAATTAGACAGAGGCGCGGCAGCAGTTGTGAGGGCTAGGTAGGTAGGTACCTGGTGAGAGATCACTGAGTTGTTGATGATGATGGTGGTGGTTTGGTAGGTCCGGAGGCGTAGGTATGTAGATTGGTGCGGCTCAGGATCTGAGGTTGATCCATTCTCCTACCTTAGGTACATCCAGAGGCTGCAGGAAATCGACGACAGGAAACGAAGTATTGTTTTGTTTCTTGTATCAAACAGCATTCTAGTTCAACAGGGGGTTCAAAACATTTGTTTCATGGAACACCTACCTAGTGCCTAAGAGTTCCCGTAGCGCAGACGCGGGAGGGCGATCTCAAAGAGGAAGGGATCGCGTCGGTAGGAGTTTAGGCATTGCATGGGTAGCTATTTACGTTCGTGACCAGGGCAGATAGCTACGAGAAACACAGCTTTCTTCGAGATCGTGTCTCTGCTTGAATGTTGAGGAGCTTCAATAGCTCTCTGTGTCAATTGGCTTACAGTGTTGCATTCCGCGGGTTAGTATCTCTATTATAGGTGCCATCTTAGATGTCCACCAGGATACGAACCTCTCATTCTGCGCCCCAACCTGCGATCGATAGCGTCGCATTCCATCTCACCATTGTAAAAAAGAGTATTGCAACGCCGTTGAAGGTAGGAAAAATAAGGATGTCTGAAGAGGATCGTAGTGTCTGATGCTCCTTGAAACGGGTCTCGTCAGATCCTTTCGGTGATGCCCGGGCTTCATGATGAGGAGAAGTTACAGAGAAGAGGATGATGGACAATGGGACGAGTATGGATAGATGGATGAGATGTATATAACTGCGGCGATGAAGCCATCGTGAGATTCTAGATAGACAGTTCAGACACCAACTTCAGTTCCAGACGACGATCTAGTTGCTTTCACATTGACAATCACGATACGGCGTAGATATGCGGACTCAGACGGGATTCCTGGCGCTTCTTGCCGTCCTCAGGGGCGTGTCGGCTCTGTATGATCTACCGAACCCATCGCCGGCACGCATACAACGACGCAACTTACCCAGAGATGTGTTCAATGGAGCCCGATCGGATATGTTCAAACGCAGCACTCATGATGCTTCGTTACCCCTGGCTTTCAGCGCCACGGACAAAGAACTGTATGACGGGTATGTTCCGTACCCCCTTTAGCATCATCCCACGCAATTCGGATCAAGAAATCCACGTGTGGACGTCGCAAAACATGTGGTGTTCCTTTGTATCAAAACATAACACTGATCGAGTCCATAGAGAATTCCAAAAAGGTCGACTCGCGGTAACATGTATCGACTGCCAAACCACCGGCGATATCACGGTTTCGGCCATGTTACCGGACCTCAGCGACTTCGACATCACGGACCCGGACGAGATCTTCGACGACTCCGTGGTGGGCCTTACCTTCAATGGAGTCG
The DNA here is from genome assembly GCA_028637685.1 of Xylariaceae sp. X3-2. NCBI lineage: Eukaryota > Fungi > Ascomycota > Sordariomycetes > Xylariales > Xylariaceae > Xylariaceae sp. X3-2. The sequence continues at coordinate 27,718 of JAJFDI010000070.1, forward strand.
GCGCGACTATACAAATCGATCTCGATGCGGAGGCGGAGGGCGAGTTCTCAACGCCTTTGTTTGAATCGGAGTCGCCAATTGGCATTGCTGTGAGTCGCGTTTTGTATCGAATTAGAATGTGAGATCTAACGGTGTTGAAGGGTCCCGGATTCAGCGTCGGCATGGTGTTCTCCGTGGACCTGGTTTTGGGACTCAAGGGCGAGATCGATGCCGAGGCGGGCTTCCAGGTTGATATCCCTGATAACTCGACGTTTATGATCACGCTTGACAATGCGAAGCCGAATGCTGCCAACTTGTAAGTTTCGCCTTTGTTCTTTGCTTAGCCCTTCAGCCGTGACGGTAAAACACCATAAGACAAGTCCTCAAACTAACAGATCCTGCCCTCAAACAGCGACGGCGCATCGGTTTCTTTACTTCCAGTGTCCAGCAACCTCGCGGCCGAGGTCACCGCGGCGCTGCGCCTAAACATCAAAGCCGGGGTGCAACTCCCAACGCACAAATTCTTCAACGCGACGGCAGTCGCAGATGCATATATCTCGATCCCGGAGGTGGTCCTCGGCACGGAAGTGGCATCTGACCCGCAAACCTGCAAGGTGCCCCTCTCCGCAGAACTCAACATCAACGCCGGGACATATATCGATATCGACGCAGCGATAGAAGGCATTGATCTCGGCGGTATGCATCCCACGGCTTCGACGACGCTGTTCGCGGCCTCAACGAGCGCCTGTCTGGGATCAATGACTGCTACCCCGTCGGTTTCTGGCACGCCTTATCCTTCTGGCGCACCTGCTGCGATGTTTGCTGCGGCTGCCCCTGCGCTGAGACCAGTCACGGTTAAGCCTGAGAGATATACCGTCCGACCCGTCACGATGACGATGACGAGTCTCGCGACGCCTATTACGAATTATTATCCGACGCTGGTGCGGCCGACGGTGGTTTAACGCCTTGTCGTCGGGATTGCGTGCGGGTTTGGTGTGTAACTAACTGGGCGTTCCGGATGCGCGGATGGGATTGTCTTGGGGATTTGTCAGTGTGAATTTTACAAACCAGTCATTTTTGAGTAAGATATTTTCAAAAAAAATTAGATCTGTGTCATCTTGGGACTTTTCACGGATCGCACGTGTTTTCTTTGTGTGAGTCGTAAAAGTTAATGTAAAAGTCCCGACGTGGTACCGCCCGCGCGAGTCGACGCCGCCGAGACACTTTCTTTTGACTTCTTCCTTGTTTCGGTTAACTCGCTTATGCTTATCCGAAGTCCCGAACTTCCGCCAAGACGGCAAGAATGGGCGGGCAGGTGCGCCCGTCAGAAAAGCGGTTTTAAGTAGGTAATCCGTACGGATTACGGATTAAAGTAAAGTAAAGGGAGGGAACGTTTGCAGTCTCCTGCATCTTAAATATTAACCTTCTAAGCTCACAGTAGAAACCTGACCGGGGCCATGCGCAGCTTGCGGGCCGCCCCTCAGCATGGAGCAAGGCATTCCGTGAGGACGGATTGGGTCGACTTACGAGCTACAAGTCAGAAGTCGTTAGTTATTCATGAGTTACGCGTGAAACTAACAAAGAACGGTGATTGTTACCTCGACTCTTGCGTGTGCTCATCTGAGATCGTGGCGACTCGGAGACACCCTCGGTATTAATAACAGTTATTGCCTCCAACTCACGAAACCGTTGATACTACCTACCACCAGCCGGGTCCACGCCGTTAAAGTGCGATGATCCTTCCCACTGCTAGCACTCATACATGCTGTAGACAGTCTATAGTCCCGCTAGAAGTTCCCAACACATAATGAATCAGCGGTAAAGTAGGCAGCTGGTAGTGCTCGATTTCGTAATGGTTACCGGCATTATTTCTCCTTAGGCATCGCACACTATCCCAGTGGTGTAACTAGAATTCACCTAGGCGCAGGCTCGGTTTACGAGACCTGACCTCGGCATTAAGAGACCGTTGGAAACTGGGGGCGGATAGTATGTAGTAGCGGTAGGTACACCGTACTCGTCCGGCGGTACCTGATCGACACTACCTGCTCTAGCACCCTATGATCTTGCCATTTCCTGACGATGCTGCAATAGGCTAGGAATCTCCGTGGGAAACGGAGGTAGCTCTGCCTGTGACCTGCCGACCTAACCTGCCCTTTTACCCAGCTCATCTTCCCTGTTCCCTACTACCTACTCCTACTACGGATTAATTATTCCTATGTGATTACGAGGAGTCGGCCGAAAAGTCGGCACTGACTGTAACTCCGTTTGGCCTGTTGGTCGTCGGGGCTTTTTTATTATTTTTTCTCTTTTCTCTCATACCTAATCCTGCTCGCCTGTCTTTTTTTTTCTCTGGGGGTTTCCAGACTTCTCTTCTTTGTGTCTATTATTTAATTAGTGATTCGCCTCCTTGGCTACTACTACTACGGCTCATACCGAACAATAAGAGCTCTGTCTAATACCCATAAAGAACCGCTCCCTCGGCATCCGTGGCTCATAAAAGCATGCTACACTGAGAGCCAACATCCAACCGAGATCACTCCACGGGCGTTGTCTGAGGCAATGGCGGATAACAAAGTCGTTGACCTCGAGCGAAGCGCTGGCTTGGCGAGCGCCGACGAGAAGCTCGCCTCTCCCATATCAAGCGACGACGACAGCAGCAATAAGACCACCAACCGCAACGTCGATGCAGACCAGAATGGCCCGGCGGCGCCGAGCGGCACTGCCCAGAATCCCGACCAGGCGCCCGAGGGCGAACGCTCGGCTCTCCAGATGACCATCATCATGGCGGCCCTCTGTTCCGCTCTCTTCCTGGCCGCCCTCGATGCCACCATCGTGACAACGGCCCTGCCCACCATCATCAGCGAGTTCAATGCCCCGTCGGGCTACACCTGGGTCGGAGCCTCCTACACACTGGCGAGCTCGGCGACTATTCCCAGCTGGGGCAAGGTCAGCGATATCTGGGGACGCAAACCCGTGCTGCTGGTAGCCGTCGCCATCTTCTGGATCGGCTCGTTAATCGCCGGTCTCAGCAAGAACATTGGCATGCTGATTGCCGCCCGTGCGATCCAAGGCAGTGGCGGCGGCGGCGTCATCGTGCTGGTCAACGTAGCTGTCGGTGACCTGGTTTCGCTGCGAAAGCGCGGTCAGTACTATGGCTTTTTCGGTGGCGTCTGGGCCTTGGCATCCGCGATTGGACCGATTCTCGGTGGCGTTTTCACGGACAAGGTACGTCTCGGCTGGACATATTTGGTCACTGTCATTTTTCAGTATTTGGTGTTTTATGTGCTGTCCTCTTGTCTCACTCTGGATCATGATGCTGTTTGAGTCACGCCTCTTTTGCGGGTTGTCTCTGGCTCTGTCTTTGCTGAGACCTTCCCCGGGCGTTTGCTCGAATTCCTGCCATCTCATAGGAGGTCGAGTCGGACTAACAACCGTGTCTATCGTTTAGGTCACTTGGCGATGGTGCTTCTACATCAACTTGCCCATCTCTGGACTTGCTTTCCTGCTCCTTTTCTTTGCCCTCAAGCTGCAGTACGTATTTGCCCCTCTCTCTTATTGGGTATCTGGGCAGTGTGTTGCTGCTATGCTGCTGGATATGACGCGCTTTCTGAGTGGTTTTCGAATGCGCAATAGAGAAACAACAACTTGCTGACCTGGTGAACTCTTTATAGCAATCCCAAGACGTCGGTCCGTCAAGGCTTGTCGGCCATTGATTGGCTAGGCAGTGCCTTGATCATCGGCGCCACGCTGCAGCTGCTGTTCGGTCTCGAGTTTGGCGGTGTGACACATCCCTGGAACTCGGTTACCGTTATCGCCTTGATCGTGTTCGGCATCGTCACCTTTGGCGTAGCCATGGTTGTCGAGAGATATTACGCCGAGTACCCCGTCATCCCCCTCCGACTATTCAAATCACCCCGCAATATCGTCATCTTCTCCGTTTGCTTCCTGCACGGCGCCGTCTTCATCTCAGCTCCGTACTATCTCCCGTTGTACTTCCAGGCCGTCGTCGGAGCTTCGTCCCTGCTGTCCGGTGTCTATTTGCTGGCGCATGCATTCGCGTCGTCGGTCGTGTCCGCCCTCACCGGTGTCTGGATGAAGAAGACCGGTCAGTACCGGCCGCCTATCCTGTTTGGCATGACCGTGATGACCGTCGGTTTTGGTCTGTTCACTGATTTGGGCTCCCACGTCAACTGGGCCAAGCTGGTTCTGTTCCAAATCATCGCCGGTGTTGGTGTCGGCCCCAACTTCCAATCGCCCCTCATTGCGCTGCATGCCGGTCTGGACCCTCGCGATATCGCGGCGGGTACAAGCACTTTCCAGTTCATTCGTCAGCTTGCGACCACCATCTCCATCGTCATCGGTGGTGTCGTGTTCCAAAACGGCATGCAGAAGCAGTACCCGACCCTGCTGTCTGAGCTTGGCCCGGACATTGCGAACCAGCTGACCGGTGGCAATGCCGGCGCCAGTGTAGGCTTGGTTGCGTCTCTCAAGGGAGAGCAGGGCGATGTAGCGCGGGGCGCATACTGGAACAGTTTGAAGGAGATGTTCATCGTATATACTGCCATTGCCGGGTTGGGTCTTCTTCTCAGTTTAACAATCCGCCGGCGGAAGCTGAGCAAGGACCACACTGAGCATAAGACGGGTCTGCAGACTCTCGTAAAGAGAGAGGAGGTATCCAGTCACGAGCCTCAGATGGTAGGCGAGATGTGAGGCCGGATAGAAAAATAGAAAGAGAGAGAGAGGAAAGACTCGAATCATGAGACACAACACGATGCATCATGTCGCATATGCTTTATAACGGATATACGCTGGCATTCTTAGATTAGAATATGCCTTATGCCTTTAATGCCCTCATGCGCATGTGTCGAGGCCCACATACGCCGATGCATGGACATGTCGAAAGGATATAGACACAAACAACTAACTAGTTAGAATAGCAGCAGGTAATGATAGTGAAATGGAGACGACGACGAGGAGAGGTTGAGAGATTGGACATACGATGCATCTGGCGAGTTAACATAATAAAGTATAAATACCTACTTTACATGACAGCCTGATCTTGGAGATGATGTTGTTTTTGGAGTTCTTTGAGTGACCTCAGTTCGAAGGGTGCGTGCATTGATGAGGCTCTGTCCCACGTGTGTTTTGACTTATCGGATAGCGCTGACCGGTCGGCACCGTTGTCCGCCGCCGAGCCATCCACTCAACAGACTGGTGGCGTCAGTCCCTTCCTGATTACATATACATACGCAGAATGGACTTGCCTCACGAGTAACAAACTTTCTTGGTCCAAATCGTAGCTGCTCTATGGATTCCGTATCTGCCTACCTAACGGATTAAGATGTAAACACCGTATTGCGTCCGCGGTTTCAAGGGATGGTCACCTGACCAGTACGCCAATCCCGTGTTCACGCAACTGTGAAACGCCCATGAGATATGCATTGCCTGTATACACGAGGTCAACCGTCGTATTGGAATGCACTACAATGTGAAGCAATTGACATTATATAGGTACTCTAGCTATGGCCAACTATTACCGTACCGTACAACGGGTAGGTCATATTAGTTCATCCGCCCTTCGTCGTGGGATAGCAGGTTCAAATATCACAATCCATATCAATACATTCATTACCTACGAGTACCTACGGAGTAAGTACATGCTCGTAGCAAATTGCTGAGCCCTACCTAATCTTCGGGTCCAATCTCGATTTTAGTACGGAATAGGCAGATTCTAGCATGAAATACCCGTCAAATCAGAGGTCTGGTTTACGTTGGCATCGCGCCGAAAGTACGGAGTAATCCGAACGGAACCCTATCGTAAAGACTCCCAGTAATTATGGGGCTACATACAAAGTAGAGGGCGGCATTACGCTAGATACCGGTCTCAGTCTGGGCAGGGACGAGTAGGAAGAAACTGGAACAAAAACGTGGTGTTCGAGATTCTCAACCAGCTTAGCATGCCGAAGAGGGAAAGGTGCAACGGGCGCGTCTCAAGTGCTTGATCGCTGCTTCCTCGTGGTATGAGGCTCCCGTCTTGCCTATGTAGGTAGGTGCTTCGTCGATGAATGATCCACACACCAGAGAAGGTAGGTACGGCTGACGTAGGCAGTTGCATGTGGGCAAGTGCGACCTTTGTAGGAGGTACTTGAATGGATGTACATGTGTGCAACGGATAAGTATATTCGTGCGTAAACTACGGGCTTAGATACTTAGCTAGGTACAAGGTGTCGTCTAAGATAAGTACATGCTTGGCTCCTTCTTGAAAGTGCTACGAAGTAAATACATATCCGCACTACGGAAGGCACGTCGCAGAAGCAGGCAGGTACCTTGGGGTCCCCGTGTAGGTGCCTGTTTAGGTGCCTTTAGGGGCCTTTAGGTGGGCACACACCTGCTATCACATGCGGCCCCAGGAACTTCTAGGGAAGTAGCGCGGTGGATTGCTGGGTCAGAAGTACGTACCTAGATACCTAAGGTACCGGGAGCAGGTGGGGCTGTCGAGGTGACAACGGTTCGACAGTGGTAAAAAAGCTATGACCAGCGGAGTGTAAACAATAAACACGCGCACGCTTTACTACTTGTCAATCTCTGATCCATCATCTCGATTGCAAAAACCATTCCCACTACAACTTTCTTGCATCCTGCATTCTGCAACTTGCAACCCAAAAGTTACTACCAAGTTTTCTGCACAACGCAACAACGCATCTTCATTGCACTCATCAACCTCAATCGTTCCTCTTCAGTGATTAATCACTTGCCTTCTTACTTTCGATTCTCCATCTTGTCATCCTTCTTTCCTCTAGCCCATCCATCCATCCATCACGATGGGTGGTCGCGCTAGCCCTCCGCAGCGCGTGACGCGCTCGAGAGCTGCCGCCGCCGCAGCAGCGACTGCCGCGAATGCTACTGCCGCCATCAAGCCTAGCAAGGTGACCAAGAGTACCAAAGCCTCTCAGCCGGCAAAGACTGCCGCCGCTGTAAAGAAGACCACCAAGTCCGCAGCCGCCAAGGCGTCGACCGCCATGGCCCCAACCAAGTCCACGGCAGCCAAAGCAATCTCCAAAACCGGCGCCAAGACCGCCGCCGCCAAAGCTACGGGCACTGTACCCTCGACCTCGGCGAAGACCACCTCGAAGGGCAGCGCATCCGAGCCTATTGCCGCCACTGCGGCCAAGTCCACAGCTCGGACCTCGAGCAAGCGCAAGGCGCCACCACCAACTGATTCCGATGATGAGGACGATTTGTCCAAAGACGACGGCAATAAGAACATGATGAGTCGTCCGGCGAAGAAGATTCGCGGTGCTGCAAAGGCCGCTGGCTCTAAAGCCAAAGCGGAAACCTCATCCGCAGCAACCAAGGGCAAACAAGCCCAGACAGCGCACTCTAAAGCTGCTGTCGCTACTAATACTGCCGCCTCCACCCTCACCTCAACCATGACCACCCGCTCACGCGCCAAGAAGCCCGCCGCCGAGGCTGATGACGCTTCATCGACCACCGCTGCCGAAACAATCGGCAAGCCTACTCCGACTGTCACTAGTGAAAGCACTGCGTCAACTAGCTGCACCATTGAGCCTACTCCCGGCCTCAAGTCGGCCGTTGCACGCCCATCCTCGAAGTCTGATGGTATTAGAAAGACTGTAACTTTCGAGGAGACCGCAAAGGAGAATGTGGAGGCTACTGGCATGCGAGCTAAACCCATCCGCAAGCCTGCTACAGGCAGAGCAACCCGAGCAAACACCCAAGCAGCCAGCACAGAAGTGACCGAGAAAACACCTCTCAGTCCTAAGAAGGGTGGCCCCAATATGCCCGTATCGCGAGATGCTGAGTCCGAGGACGAGCTGGCGGCACCGGCTCCTGCACCAGTTCCTGCGCCAGTTCCTGCGCTCGAAAATCTTGAGTCGTCGCCACTCTCCAGCCCGCTTAGCTTCCTCTCAAACATGAGCGGCTTCAGCAGCCCTGCTTTCCGGCCAGTTTCGCAGACCCCCGCCAAGGACACAGCGAAATCGCCCGTTAAGGAAGACGATGTGTCGATGACCGCCACAGATGCAGAGTCGAGTGATACTCTGACAACTTCCCCAATCGCAAGTACGCCTAGCTTGCCTCCTCCTCCTTCTCTGAGCAGCCTTAGCAGCCCTGCTCGCCGACCCCCTGCGTCTCCATTCAAAGACGCAATGAAATCACCCGCCAAGAGAGGCGAGGTGCCATTCCTCATCAACACCCCTAGTGTGGAGGCAGTTGGTGCTTCGTCCAAGTCTACACCTGCATTGTTCCAGTCGCCGGCTAAGCGACTCAAGTTGCCTCTGACTCTCAACGAAGAGGTAGCAGGTGGTTCTTCATCGCAGGCCAACAAATCGACTCTGCTGAGCACGCCTGCTAAACGCCCACCATCGTCAATGAAGTTCCTGGGCGCTTCTGTTCCGGAAGTCGAAGAGAAGCAACCCGAAACCCAGGAGGATGCAGCGAGTTCAACCATGAAAGAACTCGAAGATATTGATGGAAGCAGCGAGCTTTCATTTGCGACGCCGCCGATGCATAGTGGTCGCAGTATTACCAAGACTCCGGACTCAGGTGCTGAAGTCCAAGTCCACGAAGAGACATTCCATGATGCCGTATCGACAGTCTCCGAGAATGCGCCAGAAGAAGCTGTGGTGAACGAACCAGAGACCGAGCCACAGAGTACTGAACCCTCCTCTGCCGATTGCATGGACTGCGGCGTGCTTGGCGATGAAAAGCATCTTGTAGCTACGGAAGAATGCGGAAGTCAGGACACAACCCTCAATTTGGAGTTGGCTGACGAGACCGAAGCATCGGATTATGTCAAAGCAGAAGTCCCAGAAGAAGTGGATATGGTATCTAAGGAGGAGACTGCCGAAGTCTTCGAGGAGGTCACCCCAGAGGCCATGGAGGACATTGATATGCCGTGCCCAGAGGAGACTGCTGAAGTCTCCAAAGATGTCACTGCAGAGGCCATGAAGGAAGTGGAAATGGCGTCTAAGGAGGAGACTACTGAAGTCTCCAAAGATGCCACCGCAGAGGACATTGAGATGCCGTCCCCAGAGGAGTCTACTGACACCTCGAAAGCGGTCACCGCAGAGACCATGGAGGAAGTGGATATGGCGTCTAACGAAGAGACTACTGAAGTCTCCAAAGATGCCACCGCAGAGGCCATGGAGGACATTGAGATGCCGTCGCCAGAGGAGATGACTGAAGTCTCTAAAGATGTCACCGCAGAGGAGATTGATGACATTAAGATGCCGTGCCCAGAGGAGTCTACTGACACCTCCAAAGAGGTCGCCACAGAGGCCACGGATAAGCTGGACATGAACTCCTCTGATGAAGCTTCAGAGGTTTCTGAAGACGTCTGTGCAAAGACGGCCGAAGCTTCTGAAAAGTGCGATGTTATGAGCCCTGTCCCGAGCCCTACTACCCCCAAGTCTACGAAGCGGAAGGCCGAATCTGACGTTGAAGGCGCTAAGTTGGACTCGGAGGACGAGAGCGGTGCCAAAGACAGCAGCCCGGCACCATCTAACTCTCCGATCTTTAAAAATAAGAGCACCGAAAAGAAAATGCCGGAGAGTCTCAAGAACGCAGCACGAAAGGCTGTTGCTCGACTTGGCCTTGCGGTTCCAAGGGACAATTCCGATAAATGGGTGTATCCGGCTTCTCGTTCTTACGTCAAGTTACCCATTATCAAGCAGGACTACTCCTTGCTTGATTTCAGTGACGAAGAGGAGTCCGCTGAAGAAGAATCGGTCGCTGCTAAGGCTGAAACAGAAACGACCAACACCATCCAGGAAAGAGGCAGGGTCGATGCGGAGACGCAGGCCGCAATGGAGGCGTACATCGAAGCAGACATTGACGCTAAATTCGCCAAGCACAGCTTCGAACTCACCGAAGAAGATCTAGTAGAGGACATCGAAGCGATGCAGATGTCTTCTCAGCCTGTCGCAGCTGAAAAGCCCAAGCGTAAGTTGCGATCGACGAAAGCTCGCCTTTCTACCATCAACGAAGCAGGAGAAGACTCAGGTAACGAGTCTGCTCTTCCTATTGACCCGGCTTTGCTGGAAAATAAGGCAAAGGCTTCGCGCAAGCGTAGAAGCGAGTCGCCCCCACCACGCGAGGGCAAGAGACCCTGCACGGATGCCGCAAAGGCTGCCACGGAGTCCAACTCTCAGGGCTTTCCAGCCGCCTTGAGTTCGGAGATCCTGAAAGGCGCGATCGTGTACGTTGACGTACACACTTCCGAGGGAGCCGAAGCCGGCAAGCTCTTTACGGAGGTTCTCGCTCAAATGGGCGCACAATGTGTCCGTATTTGGCCCTGGAATCCGGAGCTCACCCCCAGTGCGATGGCCCCTGAGCAAATCGGTATCACTCACGTGGTGTTCAAGGATGGTGCGAGACGCACACTGAAGAAGGTCAACGCGAGTAGGGGCCAAGTCAAGTGCGTGGGCGTTGGTTGGGTTCTGGAGTAAGTCATCCTCACATCCCCAGTTGTTAGTAGATACTGACGTATACCTCAGTTGTGAAAAGGAACAGAAATGGCTCGACGAGAACATCTATCTCGTCGACACAGACCCCCTTATCGCCACACGCTCTCACGGCCATCCAGAGGATATGGAGCCCAAGTCCGTTGAAAACATCAACGGGGCGTTGGTTACTCCGATCAAAGCGGCCTTTGGTCTTGCCCGAGACCCTCAATCCTCGGCTGGCGGTTCCATCGGCCGACGTGACAGTACTCTGTGGATGCACTCCCCGTCGGAGCAGGACGACGAGGAAGACGCGCCGTCTGACATGGATTGGGAGCCTACACAGATTCCCGGATTTGGGGCGATGCCGCAGACCCCCGCGCCCGAGGCAGTTGCACGATTTGCTCAAGATGTGAGCCCCGGCACCCCCAGCACTGCCGGTGCAGGATCTCCCGAGCACAATCCGCTTGTGACGCAAACTTGCCCGCCAAAACAGGCTGGACAGCTCAACATGGGCGAAGCGCTGGTGGAACGCGATCCGGCCACTGACACGTTTAGGATGCGGTTGATGGCGGCTCGACGTCGCAGCATGCAGTTCGCCCCCAAGGTGGCCAGCCCCCTTAAGAAGCAGTGGAAGTAGGGGGGCATCGTGTTTTTGGACGAGCAGTAGATCAGGACGGACTGATCATGGGCAACAATTTTCCGCATTGATGGGTTTAAGGATTCGGAATCAGGCACAAGGGCGCATAGGAGTTGCTTGGTGGTCTGTTTTTGCGATTCTGGGTTTGGGCTCGCCGGTTTGAGAATTACACGGAAGCATCCTTTTTTTCGGTGTTTACACGCGGTGGCCCTACTACATATATACATTACAGACTGGCATGAAGCAGGCATGAAGCAGGCATGGCGCCACCCGGGGAGGGAATAGGCGTCGGTCCTGTCTGGGAGTTTTGGGTGTTTGGGGCACGGTTAGGGACGAATACAGACTGCATGCTGGAGAGCATGCACGGCACCACACGGAAAGGAATGGACTTTGCTTGATTGTTGGTTTTGTCTGGGTTGATTTGTCTGTTTGCCTTGAGGCGCGGAATTCGGAGTATAAGTATGTACTGAATACAGAGAGGGCACGGCGCATACGTTATACCCCCCCGCAGAGGAAAAGTTGTTCGGACTGCCTGGTCCTGTTTTTTAATGGCATTTCGCGCTCGTTCGTTTAAATATGAATCTCCTTTTCTGTGAATTGACTTACGACGTGATGTCTGCATGCTCACTTGGTTGCAGATGCTGGCTTGTGGGGTTTCCGCAACAATATGAGGAATGATGATGGTGTTCAGGGGCAAAGCATCACGATACCCGGATTGTCGACCATGGCTGTGAATCATACTGATGATCGATGGAGGCATTCGAATGCTTGGGCTACTTACCTTTTATAGTGGCTATCATGGTCCTGTTATAGATTTACAGAATTGAGAGATTGCACATTGTTTGTGAATTCGGTCCAGTGTTGTGATGACTTGTGAATTGCTTGACGCTCCTACTTGTTGGTGTGAATATCAGATCAGCACTATGAAGTAAACTACCTACCTAAGCTACAAAAGATGTGGAATCATCGACTGCTGCGACGAGGTGCCTGCGCTGTTTACGGTCGTGGCTGAGTCTTATTGTGGAATGTAGTAAGTCAACGAACGGGTGGGGCATAATATACACAGCCAGCCTGTGTTGTTCCTCTCGTCGCGGTGCAGGCAGCCTCCAATCCTCGTCATCTTATTACTTGGGCACTCCAGGCAGCATTCAATTTTGTCTTGATATGCAGCTCACGATGGAACGCGTGGTTTCCGAGATGGGCTGCAGTTCTTGATCACTTTGTCCCGACCTGCTCAGTTTCAGTCATGGCGCCTAAAGAGTTGGGCTCCCTCGGGGGAGACGGCGAACCCAAGAAGCCTGAAGAGGTTGAACAAGCTGTAGGAAAAACAGACCGCTTCGACCTCTTCACCTCACTGGCCCCCGAACTCCGACACATAATCTGGGGCATGTACATCGACGCCCTCCCCGAGACACCCGGCCTCCTCATCCACTCGCCCTCCGAATTCCCACCCCTCGAGAACTCAACATTAGCCCCGCCCACCGTCTACACGGGCTTTCCAGCAACTATGCACGTTTCCCACGAGGCGCGCTTCATCTCGCGATCAAAACTCACACTGGTCAAATCGCCGACATCCTGCTGCATGGTCCCCGTGCGCCCGTTCCGCCCGGAGTTGGATGTGCTGTATATCCCCTGGGAAGCCTGGCGCAGTTTTTTCCTGCTGAAGGAGTTCTATTATGCGGATGCGTGGATGCGGGAATTACGGCATGTCGCGGTGGATATCTGTTTTGCGGCGAATCTGGGCGCGTTTTTTCGGCAGGTGCAGCATTTGCCTGCCCTTCAGACGCTCAGGTTTGTGCTGGCGGAGGAGGGCATGGTTAGTGGGAATTCTATTATTTTGCTGCCGACGCCTGTTGATACGAGGTTTGATTTACGGGAGGTGGATGAGAGGGAAGGAGAGGGTATTGGGGAGTATTTGGAGGAGGTTAGGAGGAAGGCGTTTGCGGTTGCGAGGGATGCGGTGGATGCGGCGCCGACGCCGGAGAATCATGATGCGGTTGAACGACTGATTGATGCTGAGGGAAGGAAGTTGAATTTCGAGATTGGGGCGGGTGTGTTGATGGAGTATCGGTGCTCAGATCAGGGGGGTGGGTTCGTGGAGATGGGGAATGAACATGTTGCCGACTTGGTGCTTCGTATCAGGTAGGTGAGCTGAAAGGAGCATCGATCTCGATTGAGATTCGTGATGTCGGCAACTTGGTGGCTTACATTGCGGATTTCTTTTCCGGGCGGGAGGCGGATGGGAAGCCGGAAATTGAATGGCGCTTTTAAGGAGTCAATACGGAGTCCTACTCGTATACTATTTACTGTCGACTGACAATACGGATTATATACTCGATTTGTAACCTAACACATGGAAGACAACGGAGAATTTACTCGGAGTTCGTAACTAGATAATTAGGACATAACCTACACGTATTTCCAAGTGATGCTATTCCGCAGATCAGTTGAACTTGCCGGCCGGATGACACCCCCTTGCCCGCTTCGCCCCAGATCCCGCCCCTCCCCCTCCTCTTGGCTTTGCCGGGGCAACTGAAAACCAACAATATTGTGAAGATCGAATATTTCTTTCGCAATCGCACGTCTTTTCTTCAACATAACGAAGTTGTCTCTGCAGTTTTGCTGACAACCTAGCTCTGACGGATACCTAGACGTGTAAGGCATCGATTCCGCCAAGTGGCCCGCCCGCGTCACATTCGGCACTTTTATCGACTCCAACAAGTCAGCACTGTCATAGTGTACCTGCATTCCCTCCCGACACGAGCTCCATTCAGCCAATCCGATTTGCAGACATGCGAACAAGCCAGAGGATTGAACGCGCAAGCGTGTGACTTGTATCCTTCGCCGTCGGATCAGGCCAGGCACTGGCTCAGGACATGGCTCCTGCTAAGCCTGTGCGCAGACGCCGGCGCAGTCCCCAAACTGACAGCGCGCGACAGCGGCGTTGCGGCCGCATCGGTAGGTACTGTGCAGGCAATCCGTCGGTAAGGAACGTATCGTACGTCACTAGGCAGGACGCTTGCCGGACGGGTTTTCTAGAATCATGCTCGATTGGGACGGGCTTCCTAGCGTTAGGGCAGAAATCGTGAAGGTCCGTTGGGATCAATTTCATGCCGAGGTTAGCAGGCGAAGCTGGCGTCAGAGGGACGCTTTAGCAGTGCCTTAGCAGCGCTTTAGGGCGTGGGCTTGCTGTAATGAGTCTCCACCGGCATCGGCCTTGGCAGCATAGGCAGTTATCCCTAGCGCATCAGCCTCCGTGACCTTCGCTACGTGCATGCAGCGCGCACCAAAACGCATTAGTCAGCTCCTTTCTAAATGCATAGCGCCCCGGTCACCTGACTAGATGACAACCGGTTTTGCAGCGCGCGCGGATTGGGCTTGACTAGCGCATCGCATTCGCCGCTTGGACTCCGCCTAGAACGCACCTAATAACTGAGGTGAGCGGACGGAGGTTCACATGTACATTCTTCCGTAACTTTCTAGCGACTTGCACCGAATATTTGCTGTCCTGCCTCTATAGCAGGCCTCCTTAACCTTGCCATCTCGCATTCTCTCCTTTCTGAACTGTCATTGGAAATTCTACTTATCTCGTAATACTAACAGGCAAACCTGGTTCTCTACTTAGTCTCTGCTTTTTTGTCCTTGTCGTCTCCTTTCTTCTCGTGATCCCTAATTCTGAGCCGAAGCAGCCAACGCAGCCAAGGCAAGCAAACAAACAATCATCAACACCACTCATCAACACCAAACACTCACTTCTTGACTTACTCACTGCCCTCCAGCCTCGGGCCTCCTGACTGTAGTAATCGCACAATGCTTGTTCGCCGACATACATGAATTGATAGTAGAAAAGTCTGGCCGACCTCGAAACTTGTCGCGCAGGGAACCTGCCACGTCCTTCCTAGGTTCTCACCACTATGACAGACTACGATGCAAGCTCTCTTCCCCGCCCCAACACGCCAAAACGATCCCTGGCTAGGAGTTCCATCCCGCGATCCACGAGCAGCTATGGAAGCTATGACACGGGCGAGTCTAGCACGCTCGCGAGCTTCCACGACACGACGATCGATGCTGTGACGGATGGCTCAGCTTCACCTCAAAGACCCAAAGATGTGGGCTCGGATCTACAAACTGCTGAACAGGGAGAATTTGGAGAACAGCTGGATCAGGACAATAAATATGATACGCAGCGCCGACGTTACTCTAAGAAGTCCCGACCGTCTAGTGCTTTTCTTCTGTCCAACACTTTTTTGAGCGAGAGTTCGAAGCCACTCCCCAAACGCCCTGGCGATGATCGGTGGAAATCCCGTATTCCTATCGACAAGCGCAGGTCGAGGAGTCCCTTGGAATCTTTTGGAGACTCAAACTCGTTGGAGTCTTCCGACTCTTTTCCCGCCTTAGAGGGACAGAACAGGGCCGGCGCACAATCGGCGCAAATCTTCAATGGCAGAGGCGATGTCGGGGACGATAGATCGCGCAGTCAAGCTGCGCATAGACGTGCCACCATGATCGCATCGTTACGACCCAACTCAGCTCCGTTCGATATCGATTCCAATCAAATCGTATCCATGGCACTGGACTTGAGCGAGTCCAGACGACTGGCGTCGAGGCGGAATATCACGAGTCCTATCGCACCGCATCTCACGCAAATCTCTGAGAACAATCCCGCGCGGAATCTCTCGCTGCACTTGCAGCAGCAAAGGAGAAGTCTGCGGAATATTTCTCCCAGAGCAGATGCGAAGCTAGTTTCGAGGATACCAACTCCCCCGAGGATGAACAATCCCCTGCAACCTGCCTATGATGATGGTGCCACTCCGTATCGCTTCACCTCCTCGACACTCCATCGAGCTCAGAAGGCCAAGGAGTATCTGGAGTTGATGGCTCAGTACAGAAGAGTTCTCCTATTTTTGGACCCCTTGAAGCAAGACGGGCGCTCGCGACCATCCACCTCGAGCGCCAGTCCAGACTCGCCCCGTCATGCCCTTTCTGGTCCCCAGGGTCGGATGGGTCGTGCGTATAACCCATTGCAGTATATTCGGAATCGCAAAATTCGAGCGCGTGAACGGAAAATTATCGATGGGGAGGCTCAGGGATTTGGTGATGTACCGAGAGTCACGGATTGGATCGATGAAGTGGCGGCTCATACCGCATCGTCACCCACGGCTGAGTCCAGATTACCATCGTTTCCGGCAGCAGACGAGTGCATGAAGCAGCAACTTTTGACATCGAACTTGCCTAGGCCAATGAATAAATCTAAGAGACCTAGATTTGAATGGAGTTTTGACCCGGCGGATATGCTCGCTGATATCTATTGGCTGGAACAGAACGACAACAAGTATCTGATCGAAGATCGTCACTATAACAAGATATTCACGTTCAAGCCAGCACCCCCTCAGTCAACGATTCAGGCTACTGAGCATCTAAAGCCGGGGCTTATTTCATCAACTCCCAAAGAATTACATGACAGCGATGGGCTCGGCATTTCTGACAGTGGCATTGCCCACTCGATTAAGACAGATGTGGAAACAACATTGGCTAACACCAGAGATCGTGCTCGTCAGAAGCTTCAGGACCTGAGAGGGATGCATCATAAGCACAGTTCCTCTGCTCATGTCCACCATGATTTCCTCAGATTTAGACGAGGGTCAACGTCAAGTTCATCAGACAACGAAAGTGATCGTCGTAGAAGAGGTCGGAGCGGTACTCTCAGTGCTAGTGGCAAGGATTTGCTCGAGAAGCAGATGAATGAGATGCTTGCAAAGGAGACTGAAGAGGAGTTGAACCAGCTTCCCCAAGAAGATATTGAAGTCAGGGATTTGAAGCCGCAGCCTTTCGCTATGGTTACGCCTTTGAAGAGCTCTGAAGCCTTTTCTCGACAACATAGTCGCAGGAATTCACGTTCGGACGCTGTCGATTATCTGGACAAGCCCGCATCGGCGAAACCAAGCCAATCACCATCCATACCTTCTGCACGCGCAAGCTTAGACATACCAGCTCGTCTCAGCAGATCCTCTTTCGAGATCGACCCCTCTCGACCGGCCATACCAGAAGTGACGCCCAAGTTGAACCGGCAGAGCTGTATGCCTGCTATTGGGATGGATCTCTCCCCACACCCGAGTCGCCCTAGCTCACCAGCTCGGAATCCCTTCTTGAAAGTCAAGAATATGTTCCGAGATCATGATGATCGCGAAAGTGAGGACAAGGTCTCCAGCCCGATCGAGCCAGTGGGCCCCCTTGGTATCTCTGCAGCTACCAAGGATATAATTCAAACTACCGAACGTTCTCGATCCAAGAGCTCATCTCGGGAGATTGTGATGAAGACGCATGAGAATACTAAAGTCCACCGAAGCATAGGAAGTTTGAGTCACAGGCCCGACGATCAGGTTGGACTCCGGAACATCTTCAAAGGAGGTGCCAAGCTTGATGATATGATCCGTGGCGGTGTCTCCAAGGTGACAGATTTGATATGGAAGAAAGACTCGGATTCCTCTTCCGAGTCTGGCGATGATTCCGATGGCGATGACTCAAGAGGTCGGCGAAGAGAAGCGGCTCTGTCGAACCTGGAAGGTTCAGCACGCCAGCACCAAAAGCAGCGCTCAGTCAAGAACTATCTGGATATTATGCCGAACTTCAAGTCGACGACAGACTCTACGGACAAGTCCTATCATGAGGTAGAGGGCAAGTTACAACGTGTGGAGGAACTCAAGCCCGGTTCCGACAATGCTCGAAATATCATGGACTCTGAGATGTCTGAGAATGACGCGAACTACCCCATAGTTCTGCCCAAACGGTCATCAAAGGAGTTCCCCATCGATCGCACTGATCTCCCTGTGTCCTACGCAGGAGACAAGTCACGCGCATTTGATGAGCAAAACTGGGGTGTCTCTGATCCTTCCTTATCTCACAACGGCCCCCTTTCCAGACGTGAAGTAGCGCGTCTGCGTACATTGATCCTTTGCTCTGGCATCAAAGCTTTGGAGATGTCCCGTCGCGCAACTGAATCTCAGCCTCTCCTCAAGTTTGATGATAAGGTGTTGGGCTTCCCAGCTACGGAACTCACTCGCTTTGCGCCCAAGGAGGTGGCCAATATTTGTGTGCCACAAACACAGCTCTTCCCTACAGCAGCTCGTATCCTGACCGATGATATCAATCGTTCTATCAGAATGATTGAAGCATCGGCAACTATCTTCGCTACAGAAACAGCACCAGCTCTCCGGAACCGAGTTGACACAGTGCACACTCGCATCGCCATGGAGTTCATGGACTTAACACGCCGCGCGGCCGACGAAGTCGAAGAAGTAAGCAGCGACATCGTGGATTCGCAGCGTCTCAAGATCAAGAGCGTCGTGGATGTGATGGATAAGATGCTGCGGAGGCGCCGTCGTCGCTTCCGGTACGTGCGCCGGGCCGGTTGGTTGGCGGTGGAATGGGTCCTCGTCGGGTTTATGTGGTATGTCTGGTTCATCGTGATGATTGCACGGATCTTCCTGGGTGCAGGCCGTGGTGCCGTCTCGGTGGTTCGGTGGCTTCTCTGGCTGTGAGCTGGCGCTCTCTCTCTTTTCAAAGACGATGGGGACATGACACATATGATTACGGTATAGCACTCGTGGGTGGTTTCTGATGGATGTCCCTCCCCTTTTTTTTCTATTTACATTCTTGTCGATGCTTACTGGCACTTGCATTGTTTGTATGCATGCATGGTTTTAAGTGTCTCGACGTCTTCATTTTCAGATACCCAATGTACTTTTTCCGTGGTTACTAGATAACTAGGTCTTTTTTTTATCGACTTCGAAGTAGATCCTTCTAATTAAGTAATATATGTCTCTTTTTCTGAATGTGGACTGAGTTGTGTGTTGTCTCGTGAGATGCTAGGTAAGCCGTAACCTACGCAGAATCTCCATGGTTCGAAGAGTTAACTCGCTCAATTCTCCCCCCCGTCAGTCAAGACATCCCCTATCGACCAACTCTCAAAGTATATATTTAGAAGAAAGCCAAAGCCTCCAAGCCGTTCATATCATTATGAACGATGCCAACATCAGAGTATCATATGATACACTCGCATGCTCAAACCATCGTCACCTCCGTTCCACGCCGGCGTCGGCCCGAACACCATCAACAACAACTACCTCACTAACTGACCAACTTCCTCACAAGACTCCGCGATCATAAATTAAACGTCAGCCTCTCAGCCATTCGTGAGTCCATTGTGACAACGCAACGCGTTGAATTAAAGATCTCTCGCCCCCCGTGTACGTGTGCGTTCTGGCTTACTTACATACGTCCATCACATCACAACCCCAGACTTCGTCATCACCCTACTGACCTTACCTCCCCTCATCTCCCCTCCGCAACGGCCCGAGTCCATCTGATTCTGATATCAGGGGTAAATTAGCATGAATATAAGAAATCAGCTCCCGGCCTAGCGGTGAGGTGAGACAATTGGGGGCCGGACGGACTGTGGGATCCGACCGAGATTAATTGCTAGGCATGTCTTTACGAAATATTGGTGGCTGAGGCTCTGCACTTCTTCATCCTGTTTCTTCTTCTCGTGGGGTATATTTAGCTTGCCATAAGTCTCGATGCCGAGATCGATCGTCCTCAGCTGGTCCCGGCAAGTGAGAGATAGGGACAAAAACAAGGAGAGGAGAAGGAAGACAAAACTTGCCCAGCTCGCCCCCAAGTTACATACGTCCGTCAGCAGCATAGCACACGACGCTAGCTAGCTAGCTGGATACGATACGATGGATCTTTTTCGTCTGATCGCTCCGGTCTCTAGGTTGGTTGGGTTGGGGGCTGCGCCGGGATCGAAGTTGTGGCTAACTACGCACGCAGGACGCAGGAGGGCTATACTTAGAACAAGTTTGATTATCTCGTTGCTGACCGTTAGAAGGTGCAAAGGTCCCAGCTATGCATTCGATGGATGGGAGTTGGTGTATGTGGTGATGATGATGGACGCGGAGATATCAATGCAAGCCTCAATGATACCGTCGCATTGAGGTTGAGCAATTCATTTATCGTGATATTAGTTGTGCGTTGAGGGGATGGCGATGATGGGAGGATGTTGATGGGAGGGTGGATGATTGTCTGTCTCATGGCGGTGTATAAGAGGGACTGAGATCTCTTGGTGAGTCTGGAGTTGACGTTCGTTGGTGAGAGCTGGTAGGATTGAGACATCTACGGGAAGAGGCAGTCTTCATCAGAAGCGAGATCAGAGTATAAGACTTGACGAGGTTGTCTTCTATCTGGTGAGTTATCTCCGTAAACAACATCAACAAGTTTCTAAGACTCTCTCAGAAAACCACTGTTTACCAAACACCTCCACGATGTTCGCACCCCAAGGAAACGCGCCCTCTAGCGATAAGAAGAACGGAGGGGGCAGCACGGGGAATAACAGTGGCAACAACACCACCACTACGAGCGGCGGCCATACGACTCAGAGCGGCTCAGATTCTCACAAGGGTAAAGGGGGAAGAGATCCGTGGGTCGAGGCAGCGAGGGAGAGGGAGATGCAGCCTTGAGTGTCTTTTTTTCATGACCTCATGACTTGCAGGAGAGGGTATCGTGGACAGGTAGTTGAAAAGATGAAAGGGAGACGTTGATGCGAGACTCAGGGGCTGTGGGTCAAGGTTCATCCGGACAGTTGATGCCATTGCGATCCAGTTTCTTACATCGTTCGGCTTTAGTAGTTTCAAAGGGACGCGTAATGGGAACACTCCTTTCTTTGGACATGATGAATCAGGGAACTTGTGCGTCTCTTTACGCAAGGCATTCCCTTGAGGAAACTATACGGAATGTCCACAAATGTCGACGCGCCCTCGCGGCAAAATATTATGCCGTAGAATAGTTCAAGAGCACAGAAGTGATATGCCGGTTCGAACCTACTTTGTTTTGATTCTCCTCATGGCATGTGATAAGAGTTGTCATCGGACAAGCGTACGTAACTAACTCGAGACGAGGGGTGGCAATCGCATGTCAATATCCAGGCAAGCGAAGACATAACACATGTTGAGGATTCCAAAGGTGCAGAAGACTTGATTGATTTCTTTGTGAGTGTAAAGAGTTGATGTTATCCAGTATCAGGAGGCGCATCATCGCGGCCTCATCAGAGCCTCCCGGAAGCAGTGGAAGTACGAGATGTCACGTTATACGCGTATGCAACTCCTAGTCCAGAACTCCAATATCGGTAGATGCTGCCCCTATTGGCCACCGCATTGTTCTTTTCCTTGAACGGCACCGGGACCTACCATACGAAGCAGATATGCCTCGGAGTTTCGTGTCCAACCACCACCTCGAGCCTTGAATGATAAGAACCGCCGGTGAAAAAGGTCTGGATTTTAAAAACCTCAAAGATAGGACTTCCGTAGACTCCAATCAGAGCCCCTCGCTACCCATCAGATCTCCTCATCCATGTAAACCGGACCGATAGATAAGCGAGGGAAATACAAAAAAAAAGCAAATACCTACCTGCCTACCTACCCTCGAATCGGTTCAGATCTTTCACCGTAGGCCTCGTTGGGCTGCATGAAGTCCCAAATGCGCGCGGAGTTTCCCTTTGACTACCCGTCGATAGTTGTTTCCCGTCCTGCACTTCGCACTGGTCGACGAAAGGAGTCTATCGTTGAGCCATTCCCAGATCGAATGAGATCGATTTGTCCCCGCCCGGCCGCAGGAACTGCTGCGGCAGAGACTTTTTCTCCCTTCTGGGCTAAGGGTCAACACCATGACGAGGGGCGATGATGAAAGAATGGGCATAATTGCGACAAGTGCGAATCTGGGCATGATCTTCGGTGTGAGAGAAGCCTCTGGATATCGCAATCCAATAACACCAATCTCGTTGCAATGATGGTCATTGGTCGCCGAATGTTATAAAACCCGGTATAAGTCCTGGGTCTAGCAGCTTTTACACGTAATTCCTGGCCTTAGGGATTAGCGAGGGACAATCATTGAACCGAGAGAGGGACCGTGAAGCGATTGAGATGGTCGGTCTCCACCACCTACGCTTACGAGTAGTGTATGATGATCTACGGACTAACAAGTTTATTTTTGTTTTCTCGAGATAGATTCGGTAGGGTAGGGTCTTCGACGGCAAGTAGCGGTTTGTCGTGGTCAACTGTCGAAAAAAAAGAACGGTTTCCGCTATGGGTGGACAGGTGAGCTTCATATTCCGCACTGCGTTGATGAGGCGGCAACGTTACGAATATATCTCTAGAACCCTTGACCTCGGTCTTAATCCAGGCTAAGAAGTCCTAGGGTCTGGGATCAGACCTGTACCCGACAGTCGACATTCGACAAGGAGGTCTGCGTCGACAGTCGAATGCCACCACAGATTTCGCGTCGACCATCGACAACCAATGTCGGCTGTCGATTGTCGACGTTTTGAAGCACAATTTCAGCCTGCTGTACGCTCTTCAGAGATGCCGAGTGGTCGTCAATTATCTATGTGGTGTCTACGTAGTCTCTAAGCAATGATGCTATCTCCAGACACTATTCCAGACCTCTGAATACTTTTCAGGAACTCCGCGCGCTCAATGGAGGCCGCACTAAGTGAGGCTCGATCCCATCTACAGGTCCGACGTCCACCAGAAAAGATACGCTCGGGTTCATCAGATAGACCAGGTATAGACAAGACTTCTATAGCCATGTAGGAAAGCCGGGGCCACTCCTGCCGTCTCTCGGGGTGAAGCCACCATTCCAGAGCCGTGACGTCGGCGGGCAACCTGGTTGGCGCTTGATTAATGAAGGTATCCAGCTCGTCGTTATTCTCAATGTTGACTTGTAGCAACCTGGCTGCCCGATCGAACGCATCTGGCTCCTGGACCAACACAGAGTGGTTTCGTTCAGCGCCATCCATTCTGACATTGCGGTCGCGGTAGCGGCTAGCCCACAGCTGTTCTACTGCATTCAAAGCAGGCTGTATCCAATCCCTCCTCCAATTGTCCCTAATGTATCGTCGACGTCGGCTGGGGTGTAGCAGCAGTGCTGCCGCGTACACGGGGGTATCGGAGGTCTTTGCGTACCACTTGTCGAATGCGTACCAACTGGTAATAATGGCGATCATGAAACCAGGCTTGTTCAAAGCACGCGCCTGTCAAATAATTAGTATCTGAATGAAGCTATACTGAACTGAATGTGGGTGGGTGTTACCTTTTCAGTCTCGTAATGCTTCACTATCACATCCATTGTCCACAACACCTCATCCAGAGTCACGTTGTCACCCTGGAGACGTCGCGATGCAATGTCAAAGGGAAGAAGGAAGTTGCGAGTATCATGGAGGATTTCCCAGTCACTGTATGTGAGTCTGTCATCCTCCAGTTCCCTGTACTCTTCAACATATTGTGTAATAGCTGGCCTCATATACTCCTCACAGGCACAGTTACACATTGAATACCACGAATTCCAACGAGTGACATTGTCAGCAGGCAGAGATCTGCCTGCAATCGCCACGAATCTGTTGTAGTGCTGGGTAGACCTGCGAGTGTGTGTTTGGATGTTGTGTAGCTTGACCAATGCAGGTGTGACTCTTGCAAATCCATCCTGGACACCAGGGATGTGAGGCCCAAATACATCTTCAAAATCCACAATGTTGCCCTCTTGGTTGAGCTGTCTTTCTGCTTCATTGACAGCTGACTCGTCTTTGGCAAACAAGAATGCTTGTACAGCCAGATTGAGAATGTGACCAAGACACCTGATTCTGTGCAGTAGAGGGCACCACTCGTCAGCATCCTCCTGTTCCACCAGTTGTAATGACAACAATCGAAGTGCTTTGTCATTTGCCGTGGCATTATCAGCACAAACAAAACCAAGCTGACGGGAAATGCCGTAATCCTGCAAAACATTGAGAAATGTCGTCGCCATTGTGTCTCCTAGGTGATTAGAAACTTCAGGCAATGCTAGAAGCACCTTTCTCAGCTTCAGAGCCTCAATATCCACAAAGTGAGCGACGATTCCCATCAATGATTTATAATTGGGAGAAGTCCAAATATCAAATGAGATATGAATTTGGGTCTCGCAGGTCTGCAATATATCTTTCAATGTCTTCTTGTGATGGTCATAGGCCTCTTGTATTAACTTGGGAGCTGCAGCACGAGACCTCACCCACTTCTCCTCCACCATTGGATTAATACACATCAACAGATTCTTCAGTTCAGGCCATTCGACGGCACGGTGAGGTAGATTGTGAGTCACCAGCAGCTTCACAATGCAATCGTGCAACTTCTGCTGATTCACGATGTTAAACAATAGCTCATCGTCGTATCTCGTGCGTAGTTCCGTCGATGCAGATAACGAACGTGCGAATCCAGCCTCGATTGACCCAGGACCTTCAATTCGTCGCCGTTTTGATGATGTAGCAGCTCGCTGGCCCGAAAAACCGTCAACAGATATGCCGTGGATGTGCCATAGGTGCTGTTTTGCAGCTCCGGTATTGGATAACTCCTTATTGCAAGCATCGCACTGCCAAATGGCATTTCTGCCATGCCGCTGAACGATACCGTGAACGATCTTCTTGTGCCCCCAATTCCATACACCAGAAACCGTCATGCGTAATCGAATCTGCGATGGGGACGACGGAAGATAATCGGAGTCGGCGACAGCTTCATCGGCAATACTGTTGGCCTCAGACGCTGCGAATGAGCGTAACTCCGTCGGGAGCGTATCGGGTACGGAGGATAGGATGTCGGAATTATCGTCCATCATGGTGTTATATCAGCACACGTTGCGCGCGCAGATTGTATACGAGGGAAGAATTTTCACTGAATTGGAAGAAAACACTGTGAATTCGCCAAGACGCCAACTAGGTTCCTGCATTTTCTTGGCATTGATTCGACTGTCGACATATCGGCAGTCGACAGGCATGGGCATGTCGAACGTCGATTATAGTCGATATTCGACGCTTTAATCGACTGTCGATATGGTCGAATATCGGGTACAGGTCTGTCTGGGATAAACCGAGGCGATGACGAACATCTTTGAACTCCCATGCTGCCGTCGACCTATTACCTACCGGTTTGTCTACCGGCTTACTCCGTCGGACCGACTGCGGCAGGACGATAGGGGTTGGGAGCTCTCGTTTGAGCTAGGGATGGTGGAGCTTGGAATGATAAAACACGCCTTATAATAGAAAGTCTCGTACACGTGTATAACGAGGCAAGAATATTCCATACCGTTAGTAAAATGATACGGTAGGTAACTTCCCAAGGGCTCTCCATCCCCGTAGCTGAGATGCTAAGGCAACAGGGCCCTGGATTCCGTAGTGTGTGCTACACTAGTGAGGCATGCTGCGTCAAGTAGTTGGATAGATAGCGTTGCGAGATGGATCATGGAGGGCAGCTTTCTCACGCCGAATATCCCTAAAGTAGGCAGTGAGACGGACCCGGACACATTTACCTATATCAGCTATCCCCGTGGCCGGCAATCGACCGTGTCGCCGTCGCCGTTGAGGTTTAGTCAGTGATCATCTTACCATCTCCTGATCAACTACGACTTTACGTAGACTTGACAGCATCGATATGGAGAGTGACCTACCTGGTCGTGAGATCGACGATTCAATAAGATGATGCGAGCATATCAGACGATGACGAGTTCCCATAATCGATATCGTAGATGTCGGGCCTGGTTATCAGATATCTGACCTTTTAACGAAGCCACGCACGCGACCATTATGACCAATGGATTTAGTTGTCCGCTATCTCTGGTCTTCGTCCGGAGATGTGTACTCGTACTTGTAAGCGTAGCTGTCCTAGAACTTCTAGCCCCAACAAACCTGAGGGGGGAGGCTTACGTGGTTTGGCGAGCGTGCATATCAACTTTTGGCGGTAAACGGACCGAACGGTGTGTGGCTGCATGGGATCTGTCGGCTCAGTCTGATCGCAAAACGCGGGCGCAGTTTGTTGTTGAGCCGAACAAGGAAAGCGATGTTTACCTACCTAGTTAGTAGGTAGTTAACCAACTCTGGGCATAGGTATGTAGTTAGGTAGGTAAGCTATTAGGGAGATACTCGTACATGAGATGTAAGTACGTTAAGGGGATATGAGATCCGAAGGGATACATTCGGATGTTCGACGTCGGATGAGTACTTCGGTCACAAGTGCATATTACCTCCATAATACCTACCTACATATCGGGTCTGTGCTAGTAGGCACAGGTACTTGCACGTGGTGATACCTACACCGGTTAACCCAGGAGTTGCACGGTTACCAACGCTGTTGGCACTGCTATTAACTTACCTATTTGTATGACCAACTCACTGAGGGGGTTTCAACTTAAACGTTGTCGTAGTTCAGAGTGTGAGTAAGCCTAGGTAGGTTATAGCAGTTGGTTAGATATGGCATTCAAGGCTATGCGAGTGCCAACATTCACTTATGGAGTGCGCCTTTTCCCTAAAAAAGGACTCGTAATGCCTCATCGGAGTTAGAAAACGAAAGAAAGAAACCTCAGCTGTTATGACGAGTTCATGGCAACCTAGTGTCATCAGCCGCACACGTGGACTTGGTGCGTTGACATGGCATGCAAACAACTCTTCCGGATATGTTTGGATGCGCCCAAGCACGGAGTATTATTTCAACAGGTAGGTATTCCATGCGTGGCTACCCATTACAAGTACACCAAGGAACGTAATACATACCTGGCACATCGCAATATTGTTTATTGGCATCTACCCGGAGCGTCGGATAGTCGAGCCATAACTCTGCACAACTTGGTACGAGCACACGTACAAAGTCTTTCTAGACTCACTTATTAGCCGGCATATCCATCATTGCATACGACAGCACGATGAAGAGATGGGCACCAACGCACGGAATAGAATCAAATGGTATTCCGTACACTAGTTGTGCTGTGTAATTACGATGATCGACATAACTCCCCCGTAGTAAGTCTTGCGTGTAAGTGAAGGCAGTAGGTAAGGTATACAAGAGGTTACGTACGAATTACTTCGTAGGTGGCCGTCGAAATGCGGTGGTCCCATGACCATGTGCCAGTCCATCCACGGTCAAATTACCGAGCGTAAGGCTTCACGTCGAACCAACAGAAATCTCAGATGAATATTTTCTGATTGGCAAAACTGGTTCTGGGGGAGGAGAAAAAGAAGGGTGAGAAATCCGTTTATTGGCTGAGACACGCAAGCCTTCGACTCCTCGGGAATAGGCGACGCGTCAGCGCTTGCCTGCTTGCGACTCGGCAGAGACTCTTGCCTGCTTTCGATCATAAGGCGAGGTCCTAATTTTAGGTCGCCTTGATAAAGGTTGCCGTAATCAACGAATTCCGTAGTGCGCGGGAGAATTACCTGAAGGGGCAAAGTGCGCTTTGTCTCGCGTGTTAGAGATGGAGAAATGGACTCCGTGGTGGTGTGCGCATGAGAAGCTCCCTGGATCCCTAGTGCGCGTAGGTGAGTCTTCGTTGCAGATATGTATTCCGGATGTCGTAGGTTGGTGGGCAGCAACACCGCGTAATCGCAACCAGAATCAGGCAATCCATACTACCTACCACGCGTACCGACATCTTCTGCGAGTTTTTTTTTTTTTCGATTTCTTCTTCAAGAAGCGCCGTCGCGATCAGAGTAAGGATGGCATTAGGCATTGGATGGTGCGTAAGAAGGAGTTCCCGTCAGAGGCATTCGTATCGCAAGTGGTAGTAACGGCTAGTAATGTCCTAACCAGGAGTAACAGGTTGCAGGGGCTGAGCCTGTTCGTACATAACCCGTACGGGTCATTATTTTTCGTATTTGCCTGCGGATTCAATGCTGGACAAGACCTCGCTGCACCGCCTCAGCGGGTCCAATCCAGCTGTGGCTTCAGCCACGCCGGCCCCGTACCGGCCCCACCTATCCGTGCCGCGTATGTATGTGCGTATACCCAGTGCGTTGGATGCAGTTTAGTTGCGTGGACATCAATGTGTATTAGTGTCCGCTATTGTGATTCTTTGAGTCGTCATAGGTTTGTCGAGTGGCCCTGGTTGTCCTCATAACGTGATCTGATCTCTCTGGAGTCGATTCCATCTGTCGTGTGGCTACCTACACTGACTCTTCTCCCTCATAGTGCCGGTGGTCGTGAACAGCGAATAGGTAGTAGCCCTAGCCAATCCCACGGCCTTAGGGTTGGAGAAGCATTGTTCGACCCGCACGGCGGTGGATCCGGCACCAGGAAACAGGTACGGTAACGGTAGCGGTTCGGAGTGGGATCGGCGCGGAGTGCGATCTCAGACAGACCAGTTCCGGGTGTCCAACCACGACCAATACCGTAGTGCGCTTGATTCAGCAGGGCCGAGGTAGTAGTCGGTGGTATGATTCACCGTTGCTCTTGTCAATGCTTTCTCGGTGTAATTATTCACAAGTGCTTCCACGATACGAGCTCCAATTTCATCATGATATGTCCATGGTAGGCATAAAAGCGCTGCGCAAGTGAGCGGGCTGACCATGCGGTTCATCACGCATCAGAACGAGTATCCAGGAGGTTGCGCCAGCTCTTTGACATACTGCACACTGGCAACCTGCCGTCAGTAATAGCTCCTATGCAAACGTCCGATAAAGAACGAGACGAGTCTGTGATGTTCATAATAGGTTTTAGTTCTTGTCTGTCTCACATCTTCATCATCGTGCGAGCTGGAGGGCCGAGCGTACCTGAACGATGTGGAATAGGCTCGGCTTGTATACAGTGTTTGGGTGATTTACACAGTGCGATGTAACAATAGGTTAGGTAAGACAAAGCTAGACGAAGTGAGAGAAAAACCGCGGCGATTGGCCCAATTGTGCCAGAGAGACGCGCGTCCCGATCGGTTCACAGTACAGCAGTGGAGGCGGGGGTAAGGTCTCTGTACAGTCAAATGCACAGTACAAAGGACGGGCCGCATCTTCACGGTACTTGCCAGCCGAGGCCGCTGCCTGCACAATTTAGTGAAGAAAGTCGACTGACGGGAGGTAGCTGCCAAAAAGTACTGCGCAAGGACGGGACAGGTAGGTACGAACGAGCTGCAGGCAGCCCAGACACTCGTAGGTACCATCCCGTACCTACCGCGTATGCCACAGCAGGAGCAGACGCAGCAGGAGCAAGGGGTTGCGGCTTGCGTTGCTCAATGCGCATATGGACGGAAGCTGCTGAGATCATCCATGTATGTAAGGTAAGAGGGACTCGCGTACAGAAACCTACGCCCTTCCGCTGGAACTGACCTGAATCTGCACTGGCCTTGGACCAGCTGCTTTATTGACTTATTTCCTGGGGTTGTTGAGTGAGCCGTTGCTGCGTCCCAGTGCTGCCAGTGTTGCCCGGTGGAGCACTGCGCTGGCGTGTCCCCATGGCTTGTACATAACTGTAATCCGTAGGTATCGGTACACTGCTGTCACGGGCGACACTGCCTAATGCCCATGCTAACGCCTACAAGAGGCAGGTACCTTCCTGGCCATGGAGGTACCTTGGGTACGCTACGGAAGAAGACCTCACCACCTCTTCCCTACTCGTAGACCTTGCCTGCCTTAGCATGTCACTATTCCCTCTTCCCATTCCCCCTGCAAAACTAATCCGCAGGTCATCCATCCGTGCTGCCACTTCGTACATAGATAGTAATCACATCCCCTCCCTCGTTCCCCATCTTTCTCTTCCACCTTTGCCTCCCTCATCGTCGTCTCGTCGACCTGTGCTCCTGTTTACTTACCTACTTCCCCAAGCAGCTTTATATACCTTACCGTAGGACCCTGCCTTAGTTGACGAATACGAACGAATGTTGTCCTCCCGTCTTGAGTTGTAGGGGAGACTGGCTGGCTGCCTTCGGCACTTCACCACTGGCCGCATCTTCTCTTTTTACCTGTGTGACGCCTTGACCTGCTTCATTCCATTCCTTTTCCGACTGCTGGCTGCTCCAGTCCTTTCTTTGATCATAGTATCTGTGCATCATGGCCAACCATAGCAACCCCTCGGACCATGGCCAGGAGGAGTACGGGGAGGAATGGGCTCGAGACTTGCGCATGCAGTTCGAGCAACTCTTGAGATCGAAACGTTTGTTCGACTTCGAACAATCACGATCCCGCCGAACACGCACCCGATCACCCGCGCTCGAGGAGTCGGCGTCCTCCTCCTCCTCTTCAGCATATAGTGCCTCTTCCTTAGCGCCTTCCGAGGTGTCGTCCCAAACATCCTGCAGCCGGGACAGTGGCTCTCCGCCGACGCCACCGTCCTATTCCTCCCTACGCCATCTACCATTAATGCCGACTTGCCCGGAGCCACACGACCAGCAGTCCCAAAAGTTTCGCAGCCTCCTAATTTCGTTATCGCAAACGCCGACCAAATACGAAAACCCGGGATTGCTCGACGATGCCTTACGGGCCGTTCCCCTGGTTCGGATCTACAGCGAAGCCGAAGAGGAAAGCCAGGTTCTACAGGCGCAAGCTGAGAGCATGGGCGACGGTCGCAAGCCTGAATGGGGTTACCAAGATTGTGTAATAAAAGCATTGCTGAGGTCGATACCACCCACACCACCCTGCTTGATCCGCAGCCGTGCGAGATACTAACTTGAGTCGGTTCTAGATGGTTTAAACGATCTTTCTTTGCCTGGGTGAATAACCCGCCCTGTCCTTTCTGCGGTGCGCCGACGGTCGCGAAAGGCATGACTCCGCCGTCACCGGAAGAGAGCGCATGCGGTGCCTTGAGAGTCGAGCTATACCAGTGCTCGTCTTGTGCAGAGTATGAACGATTCCCACGGTATAGCGATGTCTGGCGTCTCCTAGAAACACGGCGCGGGCGGTGCGGCGAATGGGCCAATTGCTTCAGTATGCTGTGTCGCGCCGTTGGCGGCCGTGTACGATGGGTATGGAATGCCGAAGATCACGTGTGGACCGAGGTCTACTCTGAGCATAACCAGCGATGGGTCCATGTTGATGCCTGCGAGGAAGCCTGGGACAACCCGCGACTCTATGCGGAAGGCTGGGGCAAGCAGATGTCCTATTGCATCGCCTTCAGCATAGATGGTGCCACGGACGTTACCCGTCGATACGTACGCAAGAGTGAGCATGCCCGTGAAAGGAATAGGTGCCCTGAAGCCGTCATGCTCCATATTATAAATGAGATCAAAAGTCTTCGACGATCCAAGATGGCCAAGGAGGATCGATTTCGACTGGAAAAAGAGGATTCGAGGGAAGACCGCGAGCTCCGAGGCTATGTCGTGGCTTCCATCACACAGGCCGTCACAAAAATGGTGCCAGGTCCATCCAGCAGCTCCTCGAACAGCAGTCAGCGACGGCCAGCTCAATCAAGTGGAGGTGCTCCCCACAGCGACGACCACAAGGTACCGGCCGAGCAACCGGGTCGGCAAAGTGGTAACGCTGAGTGGGTGGCCGCTCGAGGAGAAAATGGCCGTCGGAATCCACCGAATCACGATGCCCATGCTCGTCGCGAAGGCCGCTCATAGTGTGTCTTCTGAAGGCAGCAGTTTGGCACACATTTTCTAGCTATCCCCTTACTGCGCCCGGCAAGACTCACATGTTTACATGTCCAGGGCATCATAAACCCGAAGCCAACCGGCAACCGGGTCACGACTTCACGAACCTCGCCTAAAACACGATCTGGCTATATTAAGCGTTCTTATTCTCATCCTCAATACCACCATCCTCATCTTTATCTTCATCTTTATCGTCATCTTTATCGTCATCTTTATCTTTATCTTCATCTTCTTATAATCAGGTGTGCGGAGCAGTACTCAGAGCCAACAACGGCATGCTCTCTGTAACTATTATGATTCCCATTCCGTGGCGAGGTCTCACCCATCTCGTCTGTCAAAGCCATTGAAAGCATTGGGCGGTTTACCGTTTTACTTGATGGCTTTTTCCATACCTCCTACCTTACATATATATATACAGCAAACGAAGTCAACGGCGTCCTAGGAAGCAAGTCTGATGAGACAGCGTTCATAAAGTACCAATTTTTCTTTTTTTTTCACCTCTTGTGAATTTGGAGGGTCGGATAGTATGAAAGAGAAAGCGGATTTTCTTTCTCTTTGGCGTTTTCTGGGATACCTGCATGGAGGGAAAAAAAGACGGACACACTGACGGGGCTCATGGACGACGTCATATTGCATATATTGTGTTGTATCACTATGAAGAAAAAAAAGGAGTCGGGGGAGGGGAGGCGTCGAGTAGAGGTCGGGGTATGGCATGTGATGCTCAACGTCTACTAGGACAGCTCTTGATCGAGCAGTCTATGGGATGCTTCTCACATGGCCAAAAGGTACCCGGCGGAGGTAATCGCCACCGGAAAATACACCAAATATAGACCCCTATATCCAGCATTGTGTTCTGGATACCGCACCTATCTCTCTCCCTTGTGTGCATTCTGTCCAACTGTTCTGAGTGACTTGTGTAAATGTCTATTCTACTATTCAGGCATCCGTATGGACGATCTCGTACGATGCAAACGATAAATCAAGGAATTGATGGGACGCAACAGAGCGGGGACAGCTTCAATACTAGGTACACGACAGAACAAGAATACAGAAATATTTGAGTGATTTCTTTTTTTTTTCGATGGGGAGACAACGTATGTATTGCCCCTTACAGCATTCATGGATTTTCTAATAATTTCTATGCGTGAGAGGACGTAGGAAGTATTGATTTGTCGTAACCATCAACGCAAGCTATGCGCGGGGTTCGTGCACGACATCGCCTTGGCATTGTTACAGGCGAAGCCATCAAGGTTGTTGATTTGAGGTTTTGTTGTCAACAAACTAATACTGAGTACTGTGTTCTTTCTTCCGGGTTTGTGTTGTGGCACTGGGTAGATATTATCTTCTTGAAGACAACAAATGGGATCCGGACTTGATACCGTGAGGAAGACTTGTTTGGAGTTCGATTACAATGAGAAAGAGAGGGAAAGCGAGGTAGCTGTGGTTTCAAGCCCCTGCCAGTGATCAAGGAGATATGGAGATACGGAGACATGTTGCTGAGGTGAGCAAGTAAGCAACTAACATACTATGTAGACGCGGAGGTACGGTCGTGTACGGGATATAGATCTGCCCGTATTGCCTGCTCTGTTTGCCTCCCGATCCGTACCTGAGGGCTGCTATTTTTGTATCACATGTTCTTGCTGGCGCCGGTCTGCGCGAGGCGAGTTATTTACTGGTCTAGATACTTAACTAGCACCTAGGTAGCTTGTCTACCAAATCGCCGTTTAGGAAACCTGCTTCGTATTTGCTTATTTGACAAGTTCTCGCGAGTCTGGAATAGTCTATCGACGACAGACACGGGACATGCGGGATGAGATCGGCAGGTTGGGACGGGACTTTTCGGCCCTTGGGCGATGGGATAGGGCGGAAAGATGTACCTGCCGACGTAGGGCTTGTTCGTAAATACGGCAAAGTGCTGGTACTGTATTTTTCCTTACCTGTCGTCGTCGGCAGTGCGGTCCCGAGAGAGAGGGATCGACGCACGTGTATGAATCTTAGTTGAGATGTTGGGAGATGCGCTCAACAACTGTTGTCGCATTGGGAAGACTGGAAAAGGGGGTTGAGCGCGTAAATATCGGCCA
Source organism: Xylariaceae sp. X3-2 (assembly GCA_028637685.1). Classification (NCBI taxonomy): domain Eukaryota; kingdom Fungi; phylum Ascomycota; class Sordariomycetes; order Xylariales; family Xylariaceae; species Xylariaceae sp. X3-2. The sequence continues at coordinate 61,299 of JAJFDI010000070.1, forward strand.
TCTTGAACTCAATTCAACAGATATATTTACAATCGCAACAGAGTGTCAACAAAACGTGACCAGATCCATAGGCGCGGAAGATTGGTTTGCAGGCCTCGGTATAAGGCTGATGCAACTCGGCCAGTTCGCCTTACATAAAGGTTGAAGAGAGCGTGCATGAAGCGTTCGTACTTCGTATGTAAGTATGTATCAAGAAGTCAGGGGATGGCTGTCGACAGAGACAGGAATTATGTAGATGGTGTGTAAGCGATGTACATAGGGCTATGATGTGAGCTGTCATAGACGATATATCCCCTCAATCGAGTTCTTCAACATATCATTGTCTATTTTTTTCCTTTTTGGTATACGAAGTGAGGACTCGTCCTCAATGCCTTCATCCTCGGCACACAGTTCGCAACAACAGGGCTTGAGTCACCCTTCATTGTCCTATCTAGGGTAGGGAGTCGAGACACACAAGCACGACGCGCGCAACCGCTTCGGTTTGGCTTGGCGCCGCGTTTCCGCATTTCCACGGAAAAACCTCGCTTCTTTTCGGAATACTGATCACTCTGTTCCGTTAGTGAGGTCAATCCATTGCCTCTTTCAATGTGCCTGCTTAGCTAGCCGGACGGCTCGGAAGGTCCGTCTAACCTAGATTTCTCTCTTTCTCACGCTAGATCATCCCTGTGGAAGGGAAACTTTCGATGTTCCCTCTGGCTAGGTGACCCCGGAGATCCATTGGTGAGTATTCGGGATTTGCTTAACGCCGAATATCGTAATTACGGTGTTATGGGATAGAGAGGGGTGTTGGCTGCTGGTTGAAGGAAAAGGGGTAGGTCTGTGTGTGATACGTTTTGAGATGATTCGCTTGTTCGGAGATAACGATACTGGAGACGATGATAATACCCTTACCCAGACGGATTATGTAAATAGACGCCCGGGCTTTCCAGACGTTGCGAGCCGCTTGGTTCCGAGGTGTTGGCAACTCGAGGGAAACTAGGCCATGGTATTTCCAATCCGATTTTTCTGTAAAGATTTCTCTGATGCATTGATGAATTGATCATGGATCGAATTGGATAGGTTGAATGGCATGGGAAGAAAGGGGATATACCGATAGTTCACTACCCCGGTGCCCCTATTCTCGTGACTGAGGTCGGCGAAGTCACATGCTTCCAGACAGCCATGCGACGTTATAAAATCGGAAGAAGAATGAAATATACATTACTGAATTCACCACCATCTGACAGTGCCAAAGGTATAGGTCGCGAGAAGGGGAATTATTCCATTTATATGATATAACTCCATCCTTCAGCCTCACGTGCTTGGTCACGGGACTTCACTAACAAGCACACGACCTAGAGTAGACTTTGGCAAATAATGCATCCACAGAGACCAAAGACATCCAATTGCTATGATGTATTCTTGAAAATAGTACATTAATGGGCTCGAGGTAATCCCCTTGGGAATCAAGCTGGTGATAAACGTTGCACTACGCTGTGATTTTACAGTAGACCCATCTCTTCGGGTGACAGTAGCAGATCTCTTACCGCACAACATCGCCCTCGCCGAAATACCTGTCAGGTAACTCCATATCGAACAGAGGCCTCTCCACGAGGGCAACTTCTAACGGCTTCAGCTTGGCCGCATCTGATGCGAGTTGCACAGCCTTCTCGTTTTCTTGCTCTGTCGTGGCGGCGCCCAGAGGTACGATACCGAGAATTGGACGGTACTTGAACGTATGCCAGAAGGCAGGACCTTTGCTTGGTTGAGATGTCTTGGAGGGCTTGCCCTGAGTTCCTCGAAGAACCGCCAACTCGCCCGAGGCCTCGCCCTCCGACTCGTCGACATCGCTATCCTCTCCAGCTTGGCTCGCATCGTCGCCTTCCGTGGGATCGTAAAGAGGTCCGTCGAGCTGCATTTCTTCGGCCTCTCCGCCCTGGTTGTAGCGCAGGACCTTGGTGGGGCCCGTAGCTCCTTTCAGGATCTTATCGCCAGCACCACTGTCTGCTCCTCTTTTCCGCTTCTTCACTTGTGCGGCGGCCTCAGCCCCTGTCGCCGACGCCTTTGACCATAATCCAGCTAAATCTTGCGTCGTATCGAACATGCAAAGGAAGTTGTTTCCGTATAGCCAAACCCGGTCACCTGACCAAAGCGCTCCCTTTGATACATCTTGAATATCGCGGAATTCTTTGGGGAATCGGGTAATGGGGTTACGTCTGGACCATGGGGTGAGGGATCCGACGCTGGGATGCATAAGGATGATCTGTCTGGAGGCAACAGCCAGTAAAGTATAGTCATCTACATCATCGGTTTGTTCGGTCGAGGATGCAGAGGGGATATGATTCGAGAATGATAGAACTGTGGGAGGCGCATTAAGTTTCGGGAGCAGGGATCCATTAGGATTGCGACGCCACCGAATACCGTCGTCTGTCTCTGCGCCGGCCTCGTCATCTTCATCACTGTCAGATGAGTCGTCATCGCGAGGGCCAGTTGCGTCAGCTTCCCCATCTTCTATCCGCTGAGGCTGTTGGCCCAAAACCCACGTGTCGATGAAGCCTGCTAAGTCCGACACAGCTAGCATCTTACTGTCCGGAGAGAAGACTGCATGTGTGACTGTTCTATCATAGTGGCCAAGACCGCCTAGCGTAACGAACTTCGGTATCCGACGCTGGATGCGACGCAAGCGGATGGCCTTGGGAAGAATGTCCGGCTTTTCTGACAAGTCGGATGGTCGTTGAATGCGCAACATGGAAACGTTACCACCGGCTTGTACCAAGCAGACCCACTGACCATCGGGAGATATCAGGGTTCGCGTAGCGCCAAGAGCCGCGACGCTTTCATCGATCTCGACTTTCGATATCTTCAGTTCGTCCCACCATTTGCCGTCGCGAGGTCGTAGGTGAAATGCTTTGACGTCTGACGTGGTTGCAACCATGAGCAAAGATCCATCAGCACTGATGGATGCCGATGCGATGTTTGCTTCGCCCTTGATCATAACGCGCGCAAGACGCTTCCTGTTCGATTGCACATCGTGATCTCCGCTTGCGTCATCAACTAGATCCTCGAGGGAATTTTGAAGCCGCCAGATAGAGACCTCGCGATCCCACCAGCTGATTATTAGTCGACCACCGGAAGCACTTTGCAGAGGCGGATCCTGGGGCAGTGAAGACAGGGTCCGGTGATGCTCGAGGCCAGCTCTCTCAAGGGGCATCACGATGGGAGTGGCATCGGGTCCTATACGTTGGTCAGTAACGCGCAGAAATATATCATTCAATGGGTGTGTAAGTACACACCTCCAGAAACAACGACACTCATGCTAGGACTCTCAAACGAGGCCATCGTTTTGACGTCGTGTCGATGGAATCTCCTGTGGAACACCTTGGCCCATCTGGATCCAGATCCTGGAGCCCGTCTGAAGACGGCAGTTCGGCGATCCAGGCCGCCAGTGACAATAGTAGAACCATCGGCGCTCGTAACAAGAGAGAGAACATCAGAGGTATGCGCCTTGAGTCGTTGCGCATGAGTATAAGTATTTCCGTCCCAGATACGAAGCTCGCCGGTCGAATCGCCAGAGACAATATCTCCTCCTTCGAGGCACTTCACGCACCAGACGATAATTTCCTTAGCACCACTGACTAGGTCCGAACCCAGCGTCATCTTGGCGAGCGCCGTACCGTTTCGCATATCGTAGACAAGGATGGAACTCTGCGAGGTGCCAACAACCACAGTATTCCGGTTTTTGAAGGCAATGCTGACCATCTTGGTCTTTTTGGAGGAGGCTCGAGCCAGAACACGTTCGTATCGAAGTTCGCCGCCGTCGATATCGTAGAGGACCAGGCTTCCATCGATGGTACCAGCAACAAGCTTTTTGCCGCTGTGATAGACCTTGGCCTTCGACTTGTCGCCGCCCTTTCCTGGAATTACAAATGGCTGAACACCGAGACACCATATGTCGCCATGTGTACCGCCGGACTGGTGTTTTGGGCGACCGTTCTCGAGATCCCACTCCGTGATGGTACTCGAGTAGCCGAAGCTGAACAGTCTCAGACGGCCGGCAATCTTTTTGCCATCTTGCAGCGGTTGATCAGGCTCTGTCACCCAAACGAGGCCCTCTGTTTTCTGTTAGAATTCGCGAGAGTTGGCGGGAATCAGGTGAACTTGCCCACTGTGCGATCCTTTCCTCCACGTATTATCGTCTCCTGGTGCCATGATCCATTGATAGGACACCATATCTCAATATCGCCGGAAGCGCGACCAATGGCCAAGCGCACAAGCCCGGATTTCTTCGAGGCGACTGGCTGAGAGAATGCGACGCAATTGATGGGCGCCGGGTTGTAGGGAACGTATCTGACGCGATGGATATCCATGTTGCGATCTGTGACGGGCGCGCACGACCGTGAGGCGCGACGGTATCAGAGGGAGTATATACCGTGCTCAGATTATCATGTGAATGAATATAGATATTTGGGGGTGTTAAGATCGCAATGTGGTGTAGGTATCTCTCGCCAATGACTGTTCCCAGGATTGGCTTGAGTGCGGGTTGAGATGGCACAGTTGATGTCAACTTTTTTTTAATTCTGCCGCCCCGACGCAGACCTGCGAGTCCCTAAATCCCGAGGACCCCACTTAACCCGCCCTCACCGCTTGCCTATCTCGGGTTAGCCCGACGAACCTAAAGCAGACCCCACAGTTCCCATTCCAGCCAAGACCCGTTATTTTATGTGCTGCTGCACTCACACGCCTTCTCCCGTTGCGCATGCAACCCGGCTTCTTCGCATCTGCCTCTACTTCAATCATGTGCATGCCTTGCATGAGCAATACCTTCCGGTTATCGGTGCTTTGGAGAGACAAAGTCGCACATCCAATTAGTCTTCAGAGCGCGAGGGTTCGCGATTGCAGGATAGGGCTAGGGCTGTCAAATGACTAAAAAGGTGTCACCAAAGTGTCGCACACAACATCTCAACACGGAAGTCGATTCACTCGAAGCACCAGACGCCTCGATTGTTATCCATGGCCCGCGGTGTATGTGGTATATAAGCCATCACAATTCATCAGACTGTCACGTACGACCATACCCACTGGAGAACTCGGGATCCCGTCCGCTCTCCCATAGATAAGCCGGTGAGGGCCAGATTAGTAGTTGGGTCGGTGACGACCAGCGAATCCCTGGTGTTGTACGTTTTTTGCTTTTATCTTTTTTTTTTTATTTTTGCCATCATTCTCGTTAAACCCATCTTTTTCATGGGATGCTCAATTTACAAAACTCTGGGTTGAGTCTCGCTGCTCCTCAGTTTACATTCACAGCTTGACGGCGTGACAACTGGTTTTTTGTTGCACCTGCCAGGTACGAGGTGATGCTTCCAACGCACGGATATCACAAAGCCGATTGGCACGTGAAGACCCGTTCGTCGAAGCACATACATACGTCAGGGCCATCTAACAGCCCATTACGCTTGAGTGGGCTAGCACTACTGAGAGCAAACTCGGTTTCGAGAGGTACGGTCTTGGCCTGTCACGAAACGGACTGGCTGGCAGGGGAAGCCCAAGGAACCACCCCATCTCGATCTTAAAAACCAGAACGCGATACTCTGAGATGGGCTAGGATGGAGCGCCACCCGTGACGCGGCATTAGCAAAGATGGCACTTTATGGAATACCTGATTCTCATGAAATGGAGACCTTCACTGGTCACCTTCAGCTCGTCACAGCCTTTGTCGACCGAATCGCAGGCTATGACCAGGCCACTCTTCGTGACTTCGGTTTTCACATGAAGAAATGCACATCGGGGGTGTTTGGTCTGTTGACGACCGTGAGGAATGCATTTTGGAAGAAGATATTGCCATGTCGCGGCCTGGACTTCATACAGGGCGTCAACAGGTTGAGATCTGGTACCCCTTTTCGAACACCATCACGATTGGATTTACACTCGCCCCATCGAGGTTTTACTCTCCAAAATGTTGCTAGAATACACAGTCCTGATGTATCAGATACTGCATGCAACTTCTGGATTTTCTCGCTTTGCATTCAATCCGGTTTCTTTTGGCACCCCTATTCTGAGTCTGAAACCCCGATCATATGGAGATTTCAGAACTCTCACATCGCCATTCATCCTTCTTTCATGAGTACATTTCAGAAAGATCTTTGTCTTTTCAAGCCTGTGTTTACTTACTGTATTCAACGGGCTTGCTTGGATAGCAACCTATCGACCCATCTAGGTGAGTCAAGTCATATTCTCGCCGCTTCGTTCCTCAGACTGGTTTCACACCTGACTTAGTTTCCTTAACGGAAAGCTTCTAACCTCGATTCTACGAATCTTTTGTTTAAAACGAAAGCTCGATGCACTGGAATGTTCTCTTCGGAGTCGGTTGTCCGGTAGGTTAGGATAATTATTACTGTCGCTGTTGCGAGCAGTGAAAGGTCCGTCCTGGATGAAAAAGATCCCTCCTGGATGAACCCCCAAAACTGAATACGGTTTACGGACGGATTGCATTCCGGTGACGTATGCAGCTAGGCCATATAGTGATTGGTAACGTGAGTGGTGATTCGTAATGCGCCTGATTCGACTACCTTCACAACCCTTCCCTTCCTCGGTCCCTGTCACGAACCATATCCGCGTGCCGCGCGTACCCTCCAGAAGCTGGACATGTCAGAAGATTCAAGACCGTACATTTTCCGAAGTTCTTACACTATGGACTGATAGGACACGATCTTTCTTGGTTCATCCAGTCACTGGTCGTTATCCTGCCACGCAACCAGGTCCCCCCTTCCAGGTACACGTATTCAGGCCTACGCCCACCTCACCGCGCGCCATAAATATGAGTGTTATTCCCGACCACTTCTGCCGGATTACCTTCATTTCTGATCATTGGACTGTCATTTAACAACACAAACATCACGACTTAACATTCAAGCAGGAGAAACTTCGGTGTATCATTCGCAGCACTCGTCAAACAACCCTACCAAGGGACCTGCTCAAAATGCCGGAGATCGATCCCTTAGTACTGTCGTACTCGCACCTGGCAACCTTCCCACGTGCCGATGAAGCGCTACACATGTTGAAGAGGATAGCCTCCTTGGTTAAGCCGCTCATGCGCGCACGAGGATGGACGGTCGGCCGACTGACCGAGTTCTTTCCCGAACAGGCTGGACTCCTAGGTTGGATGCCTTGATGATAGACTTGGCTGACTGTTTGGATGAGACTAATGTGCGAGCGACAGGGCTGAATGTTGACCGTGGTCATAAGATCTGTCTGCGGCTTCGTTATCCCGCAGACCGGAACCAGTTCCTCCCCTTTGAGTCGGTTGCGGACACGATGCTGCACGAACTTGCGCACATTCAATTTGGTCCTCATGACGCCAAGTTCCATGCCCTATGGAATCAACTTCGCGATGAGCAGTTTTCGCTAACTTTGAAGGGATACACGGGAGAGGGCTTCTTGTCCGAGGGCCACCGGCTTGGTGGCAGAACGATTCCTATGGACGAAGCGCGAAGGCTTGCTCGCATCGAAATTCAGCGGCAACGCAGTATTTCTGCTAACACACCTCGACGGCTTGGTGGTGCTGCTCCGCGACCAGGACAAGATATCCATCAAGTGATGGGCGACGCGGCTCAGCGCCGCAATAGCGTCTTGCAGGGCTGTGCAAACACGACTCGAACACAAGGCGAGATCATCGAGATCGCCGATACGGCTATCAGAAACGGCTTCAAAACTAAGGCCGAAGAAGAGACCGCGAACGATGCTGCCATAGCTCAAGCGCTGTGGGAGATTGTCCAGGAGGAAGAGATGGCTAAGAAAGGGAGCGCATATGTGCCGCCTAGTACTGCTTACAGCAGTGGCTGGGGTGCTTCTGCACCTCACGCGGGGTTAGCACTCGCTATGCAGCAGCCGTTACTTCGTCCTAAACCACAATGTGATATGAGTGGCTCATGGAAGTGCCGCGTCTGTACACTGGTCAACCCGGCGACTTTTCTCTGCTGCGATGCTTGTGGAGCGGAACGAGGCAGAGCATCAGCACCGCGATCGCAAACAGTAATCGACCTCACCATGGACAGTCCCAACAAGATTCGAAGCAAGAAACCGTCCTCGAAGGACAAGGACAAGGACAAGATACGCAAGAAGGAAAAGGAGTCTCGACATGTTCCCCCTCAGCTCACAGTGCCTGGCCCCACGACGTGGAAGTGTCACGTCTGTGGCAGGAAGCAAGAGAAATACTGGTGGTCATGCGATCTCTGTGGCTCTGTGAAACTCTCGTCTGGTTAGACTTGTAGATTTACCAGCCAGCCCCTTTTGTTGTTTTGTAAGAAGTTGAGATACCCCGAGGGCATATGTTGACTATCATGTCACTTGCCATAAGAAACACTGATTGTTGCTATAAATGATCTATAAGAGCTCATGGATAGAGAATAAACGGCAACGTCCTGAATATGGAACTGATAAGATACATTGATGCCGTACTAATCAATTTCAGGATCCCCATTCTCCTATACAACCCAAGACTTGAAAGATTGATGAGCCGTCAACCTTGTCCCTACATCCTGGATCAGTAGAAAAGTTCAATGGCGTCAAAGATCTGGACGCGATGCGGTCAGCACACATTCAACCGGAATTTCTTCGAGGGTACCTACCACATTAGGACTCAAGAATGTATCGCCGCTCGAGCCGGAGATGACGTTGATCGTGACGGTGTTGCTACCGCTCACAAGAGTACCGGCCGGGATATCACACTCATATATCTCCCCGTATCCGCGATACGCACCGCGCGTTCCACCACGACTGTCAATCTTCGAGGGAGCTGCTGGAGCAGAGCAGGTATACGAGTTGACGGTAGCTTGCGGGCGTCCGCCGGCGAAAGCCAGTGTCGTCGCAATTCTTAACGTGGCAGTTGAGCTCACAGCGTTCGAAAGGGAGAAACTGATCTTCTGGCCGTTGTTGACGCTCTTGAAGATGGCCATTGGCCATGACGAGGTCGCCGTGCTTGAGACGGTGCCGGGAGACCAGTTTGACATTCTGTTGGTACCGTCAGTGGGGATCTCATACTTACCCCTGAAAGTTTGGATCCTTACCTGCTGTCTGATGGATGCATGCGCAACTGATTCTCAGCATTCAAGAAACCGGTTGGCTGTCCGTCATAGTCTCCTAGCTTGAAGATGGTCGTCTTCGACTCCGTAAGCGCGGCAGCAGTTGCGGCAATGTTCTTCGTCGCGGTTGAGCCAGCCGAGACGGAAACAGTTTCGGTTGCGGCGAGGAATTCGTCCTGATACAGCTTCATTGTGTAGGAACCAGAAGGCATGGGTGGGGATGTGAAAGCCCCTGAATAACTCGCATACGTCCAGAATTGGTAATCGTCATTGTACCAATGGACGACTATGGGGAAGTTGGAGGACACGCCGGTCGCGGTACCCTTGACATATCCACGGTTGGATTTAGGAACATAATTCCTCAGACCCAGAGAGTCGAAGAACGAGACGTCGATCGAGCTGGCAGAGGGGATACCACTACGGGTCATAGCGAACACATACGGACCGTGGAAACCAGACCGATCGGGCTCGGTGGGAACATGACCGGAGTTCATATAATACGTCACGGAATGGTAGTCACCGCCATAGTTAAGACTGATATCACGGAAGAAAGGCCCGCCAGAGCTCTTCTCAGTAGCCTGGTGATTCGGTCGCAAGAAACACGCATGAACACTCGCACCCGAATCGGTAGCGCAGTAGACATCTTGGTCGATGAAGCGGTCGGACGAGTAGAATTTGCTACGGGTTTGGCCGTCCACAGTGAATACATCGGATCCTTCGATCGCGGTACCACCGGCTGTTGTCGAGACGTCTCCGAAGGGGTAGGCGTCGTCCAGGCCGGTCAAGCGGAAGATATATCGCAGTTCGCCGACTGATGGTTCTGAGTTGATGTCGGTTGCCATCCAGATGTTGGCTGATCCATCGCGGAAGACCATGTAGTGCGTTAGATCGAACGAGCTGCTAGATTGTGTACAGGAGAAGATGACGGTGTCTCCTGATGGGCTGGTCGTGTAAGAGACCTGGAACATGGCGTTGGTTAAGAAATACTATGCGGATCAACATGGGAAGAGTCAAACCTACAGAGGTGCCGCTGCCGAGTCCCGATGCAATATGACTATGGGTGCTCTGGTACTGGTATTCGTTCCCGTAGAACTTCAAGGATGTGATATCGCATGTCGAACGATCGATAGTCACGATGAAGTTATACGAGCTCGCAGTGTCGACAACATACGAGTTGCCTGACGAGGTGACTGTGATGGCATGCACGACGCCGACCCAGGCGAGGAGAAGACTGAATAGAGTTGGCCACAGCATGATGGGCAAGCTTGAAGAGCTTAGAATAAAATCTGTCACGCTTGTAGCTACTCGACAGAGATTCAGGATTCATTTGAATTTCACCGGATATCTAGACATTATGTATACTGGGAGGCATAGCCACCCCTATTACCCCTTTGGCCTGCCATTCGGTGATGGGAGTCCTGTTCCGAGCACAAGTTGGGGTTAGATCGTCAAGTCTGAATCTTCCCGGTTACATACAAGCCTCATAATAATATAGATTTTCTACCGTTAACCAAATGCACTGGTGCACTCTTTCTTTTCCGTGTAAAGCTGTCCCAAAACAGAGCGGGCGTTAACACCCCGAGAGCAATCGCACGACCAGGGGGCCACCGGAGTCGAGACTCTTTATCATAGATTTGAAAATGAAGTTGCACATAGGTGTACTACAAAGTCGCAATGGAGGAATTTCATGTGCTCGACTTGGCGACATTCCACCAATTAATATTCTCTAAAGTCTCCGGAGCATGAACGCGTGAAGAGATTCGGGAACGATGCAGGTGAAAACAGCCAAGTCCGGCGACGGTTACCCGGTAACGTCTGTGGGTCCTTAGGTAATGCCCCGCTTTAAAATCAATTTTTGGTCCCAACTCGTTCCTGCGTTTCGATCGTTCATCCTGCATCATTCCTTCAACAACCTTTCAACTCCACTATCTATTTGGCAATCTCCATCAACATGTCGGAGAAAACGAGGGACCCCCTACAGGATCTCGAGAGACATCTCAAGCAGCTGGAAGAGCAAGTCGACAAGCTCATCATAGCACTCGACGAGTGGCGGCAATGGAAGAAAGAGTACGAGGCCCTGCAAACCGACGTGCAGGCACTCGCGCCGACAGCCCCGCGACAGGTTCTGTCTCAGACACGGCAGGCTTTCAAAGGCGAGTTGGTGAATGAGAAGGAACTTGCCGATATTTTCGGACGCGACGATTCGAAGAAGCGCGACCAGGTTCTGAGTACCGTCTCTAATCGGATAGACTACGTCACGAAGAACATCACGACTCTCGCGAAGCAGCTCGAAATAGCCGAGAACAAACTCGCGACTGGACGCGTCGTCAGCAACCCGGACGCTGAAGACGAAGAGGGCCTGCCTATCACCGAAATTCACGAGGAGCTGGATGAAGACGACAATGTTGTCTCGTATAGTCTACGACGACCGGGCGAGAACAAGTCCGAACTTCTAGCTGCCCTAGACAAAGCTGGCGTTAAAGATCTCCCTTCTGGGTATGATGAGTCGGTGAAAGAGACAACTACCAGTCCCGAAAAGTCCTCTCCTCCTGCTTCATCCAAACCGACCGAATCTAAACCCGAACCACAATCTAATGAGAAAAACAAGAAAGACGTTTCTGATGTAAAACCACCGACGAGGAAGAAGAGCGTTACATTTACAGAGGACACAAAGAGTGGCAGTGAAGTGACGCCCAGGCCTACCACTGCCGCTCAGAGAGTCGAGGAGTTATACCGCCAGGCGCGGGAACAGGAGAGCCTTCTAGAAGATCCGGTCAGGCCCGCCGACGAGTCACCCGAGGATGCCGAGTTACGCGAAGACATGATACGATATAATAGAGAGACTATGATGTACGAGATGGCGCCCATCGTGGCCGAGTTGCAGCTTGAGGAAGGATTGGATGACGGCTGGGGCTCTCAAGACAGCGACGAGTATGACGAGGATGAGGATGACGACGATGAAGATCAATGGGGAAGGTCTTTGTCCGGAGTCGTAGACGACGATTACAAGCGCGAGATGCTTGCGCTTAAGGAACGCCTAAGTAAACATACGTTTGGCGAGCAGAAAGCGACGGACGATGATGACGACGATGATCCGTACGCGGAAGGAATTGGTCGCATTACTGTTCGGCAAGAGAATGCTCAGGTCGCTCAAAACGGTTCGGAAACAAGTGAAGCAGCTAAGGAGGTCGCTAAGGAGGTACCCTCCAGCTCTACAACTACAAAGGAAGTGGTAGAGAAACGTACCAGATTCGCTCCCACGCTCGACATTATTGAACCGGAACCGACGCCGAAACCGGCACCAACAACCTCAACTACAGTCTCTGAGCGTCTTCCTGAAGTTGACCCACTATCCGATGTTGTTGAGCGGGTTACCTCGGCAACCAGGGAGCCAGCACCAACCCCTGGACGGAAAGTATCAAAATTCAAGAGAGACAAAGCAAATGGCGCGCTGCCTATCGCACCGGAGAGGCCCACCGAGACGGGCAGATACGCTCCTTCAGGACCCGAAGGTCGTACGCTAGCCACCGATATCCTCGAGAATGAGCCATCTGGCAATGTCCAAGAACCAGACGAGTTCGACGCCAATCTCCTGCACCAGCAGGTGACAGAGGAGTACTACAAGATGCGCAACAAGATGATCGGTCGACAAGGTGGTTTCCTCAAGGAGAACACGGATCCGATCCAGCCGCTCGAAGAGGAGGAGGGCGGGCCCAAGAGAGTTAGTCGGTTCAAGGCAGCAAGGCTGGCTAAGTCCTAGACCCTAGACCCCATCGGCGAAGCTATAGCTCAATGATGTTGAGTATTTGCGCAATAATGGGCCCCTTTCCGATCGTCTATGGTGTGGTGTTGTTGTATGCATGTGAGGTGTGTGACTAACTGCGCATGGATGCATGCTTTTCAGCTATTGCCATTTGCCCCTGGCCGAGTTATCTTTGCTTGCTTTCTTCCAACTTGGATTGCCTATAAGGCCGATGCTCCAAGCTAAGAATATTCAGATGATATCAGCGGCAACGAGCAGTAAGTCCCGTCAAGCACGTGCCTGTATATGTATGCGTATGTACGCATTGCATGGCATGCATACTGTATATATCCAGGTAGGATTGATGGAAACAAAAACAAAACTATTTGTCTATGCTTAATGCTCTGCAGGTTGCCTTACTTACATACGTGTGATGTCGACCAAACAAACGGAACGCTTGATTATCTGACAATTGATGCGTAGCAGCTGTCAATCTGCTATGTCATTACTCGCGATTCCAAGAACAAATCTGAATCAGGGCTCTCTGATGCCCCTACTCCTATCTTCTCCGTGAGAGTGGGCAATTCGTTTCACCCTGAACATTTCTCCAGCCAGCTTGGGAAGCCTTGTTGGCGTTCCTCATATGTAGTTGATCCAATTCAAAGTCTTATATATTTTCGTACTCCTTTTCGTCCTTACCGATATCAATGTGTCGCGTGACTGCCGCCGCCTACAAGAGTAAAGACTCCGAGCTGGTCTCATAACTGATTATTCACCTTTTTATTTCCCATCGTAGCCTCAAAGCTTCATATCATCAGGCCCCTTAAAATGTCTAACCAAGTGATATTTTTTGTATTTTAGATAAAATATTTAGCTAATCTTCGCGTTGGTGAAGTCCATCTCCGGGTGCTGCTCCTGGAACTTCTTGAGAATGTCGGCCTTCTTCTGGTCGTCCGAGGTGGGCAGGCCGAGCTCCTTCTGGCGCTGGTCGTACATCATCTTCTCGACCATGCCGCGCGTCTCGCCGTCGAGGTCGGACAGCTTGCTGTTCTCCGGCTGGATCTTGGTCACGTCAATCTTGGGCGCGTCCGTCACGACGTGGGCCCACCATTCCATCTTGTTCGCCTTGTCGAGGTGGATCTCGATCGTCTTTGTGCCGTCGGGGGCGGTGGTCAGGGTCCAAGTGGACTCATCGATGAGGATGGCGTGGGGGAGTTCGCCCTGGAAGTGGGAAAGCGGGTTAGAGAACTTGTTTAAGTGACGAATATATATCATAAATATGTTGGCGGAAAAGAGAGAACGGAAACGGCCAGTCGCGTACTTCGATGATGGGTGTCTGGCCCTTGATACCAGCCTTGATTTTCTGCTTCTTCAACTCTACAACGAGGTCACGGCCCTTGAGGTTGCCGGGAATGGAGGGTATGTTGATGTCGAGCTCGGCAATAGTCTGGGTCCATTTGTAAGGGAGAGCAGCTTGCTCAGCGGCCTCCTTGGCGCGGGCAGCAGCCTCCTGCTCGGGAGTGAGGTCTAGAGAGGGGGTCTTATCAGCTTCATACTGGCTATGTTTCTCACGGAACAATTTGCAAAAAACCGAGCTCGAAATGTTAAGAGTATAGAAATGCAGCCTCAATATTAGATAGTAGCTAAAGAATCTAGATACGAAAAGGAACAGGCATCTTTACCTTTGTCAGTCATGATTTCAAACCTGCGAGAGATCTGGATTTATAACGATGGAAAGACCGAGAAGAGTGACAACACCAAGTCGAGCGAACTGGGTGAAGCGAATGGGTGTGAATGAGTGACGAAGTAAAAATGAGAGATGGAGGGGTGAATTCACAACTTGGAGCTCGTCCAGCACGGCAAGTGCCTGTAGCGGCGCTTGTTAGTGGTGCTATGATCCCTGCAACTGCGCCTGCAACTCTCCCCCCCACCATGGCGGGTCTATTTGTCAGATGGAAGTTGGAATGGAAGGCAGAAGATGGAAGCCTGCGACAGCGTGCTCGTACACAGTGCGGGTACACTATAGGAGGGGCAACGAGCACTGTCCAACAACTGGTGTGAAGCATTTCCACTTGGCGGTGGTAAAGAAGGACCTGAATTACCTAATGAGACCTCGAACTTGATAGAAATCTGGAGGACCGGTCTCGTTCTTTGCCCTTTCTCCTCCAGATCACTCCACAATCTCCTCCTCCTCAGTCTACCTACCTCAGCTCACCTCGTTCTAGGATCCCGCCATACGAACTCCGAGATCTTGGATCGACCGAGTTTGACCTCGAACGTCGATCCCGAAGAGTCACGGTGTGCTACCAGGTCTACGACAAAGAAGCCCGGTCTATCCTCGTCACGCGCAAGAACCCCGACGGCTAGGGCAAACAGATGAGTGAGTGAGCGAGTAAGAGAGAGAGAGAAGGAAAGATACCCGGTCCCCTCAGAGCAACCGCCGCGATGTCTCGCAAACCCGTCAATGGCGGGTCGACCGTCTCCAAGCTCACCGAGGATTCGGAGACCATCATTCCCAGCAACATGTGCCCCGTCTGCAAGCGCATTCGCTATCTCAACGGCGATATGACCTTCCTGATCAACCCCGAGTGCTATCACGCTATGTGCAGTCTTTGCGTGAACAATATCTTCAAATCAGGACCATCTCAGTGCCCCCATGCCAGCTGTACCAAGACCTTGCGAATGAAGGGCTTCCGAACCGCCTTCTTCAGCGATCTGACCGTCGAACGAGAGGTGGACATCCGCCGCCGTGTTGCCGCTGCCTACAACAATGTCGAGGACGACTTCGAGACTCTGCGCGACTACAACAACTACCTCCAGGACGTTGAAGACCTCGCCTTTGCCTTGATTTCTGGCGAAGATGATGAACGCGCCGCCGCTGAGCAAAAGCTTCTGCACCGGGAGCAAGAGTTCCGGGACGAGATTGAGCGAAACAAGCGCCGTGGTCGCGAGGCCGAGATTCTGCGCCAGAAACGTGAGCAAGCCGAAACCGAAGCCTTGCGCCAGCGCCGCATTGAAGAGAAGCGCCTCGAACAGTCCGCGCGCCGCGAGGAGGAGTCCATCAATAACGAGGTCATGAGCGCTCTTGCTAATGGCGCGACGGGCTCAGCGGCCGAGATCCAGGCACGCATCGTGGCTAACAAGCGTGCGCGCGCTGCTGCCATTGCTGAGAAACACTTTCCCAGTCTGCAGGACTCTGCTTCGGGCAACACATTGTCCATTCGCGGTCTCAAGGTCAAGAAGCTTACGGAAGAGGAAGAGGATCTCAGCAAGCCGTACGATCCCTTTGCCAAGATGGGTCCCGCCCTCCAGCCCACGCGCTACGTACTCCACGACGAGTACCCCTGCTCCTGGCTTGATCTCGCTCGCACCAAGGACGATCACCGCGTCCCTGGATATGATCCCTCTGAATATGTCGCACGCGCTATGTTCACCGCCTTTGCTGGACTCGGCCTCAATATTGCCGATGAGAAGACAGAAATCTTTGCTCGCGGTCTAGGCAATGCTCCGGTTGCGCCTGTGAATGCGCCCCCTAAAGCTAAGGTTCTGAGTTCGGAGCCCATGGAGGTGGATGGTGGGCTCTCATGAGTTCTCACTTCATTCATCACTATGGCAAACTACGAACTGTCAAGAAGCAATTCTCTGGTCTCTCGCGGTTCTGAAGAGGGCGGTTGAGGATCACGACTGGCCCGGCGCATTTGGTTTTCACTCGTCACAAGAGGAGGTACACAGGGGCATACATATCTCACAGCGGGGCACGAGCAGACTCTCCTCGCCATTTCATTTCGATTCATTGGACTATGACATATGCATAGCGCGGGCGTTGGGTTTGGTGATTTCGGATTCTTTGTTCTCGGGGATCTTCCTCTCGGAGAGTGGGGATCTCACAAGAGGGACAGCAGACAAGCACGTATAGATATGCGGCAGAATGCAGAATATCCACCTAGTAGATATTAGCACCTACCTAGGTAGATAAAGGGGGAACCCCACGCAATGAATGTATGTGAAGACGAACCAAGGTATTAATAAAAGTTTTATGACAATCACGTTTTCAAGTCTGGAGATGTTTGTGAAGTGATGAAATCAAGAACTATTTACCTATTTTACTACAAAGCTTTCTAAAGAAAAAAGGTAGGTATCGAGGCCAACAACAAATAAGAAAACAACAGTAAAAAAGACAAATGATGCAAACCATCTCCTTCGATGGGTCGTGTTTTGTTTTCTTCATCATGCTTGTCTTTGGCTATGCTAATGAAGTGAGCTTTAAATTCGAAGTAAGAGAGAAGAAGAATAAAAAGGAAAATAGTTGAACAGGATTATGCGGAACGCCCCTTTTTTTCATTTCAGTTCGTTCCATTTAACTCCCCGCCTTCTCTGTTCTATCTGCATTTGTATTTTTTTGCGATAGACAAGAGTTGATAAAGGGGATACTGTAAACTACCCGTCTAAATGGGACGAGAGAACCAGCCCAGCCCAGACTATCCCCCGTGACCATGACCCTAGCCCGACCCAACCTGAACCCGACCTGAGCATGACCAAAAACCCAGCCGTAGCTACTTACACGTGAGTGGGAAGGGTGATGGACACAGGAGATGGGTGGGAGAACACAGAGAGAGATAGGGGAAATGGAGGCGCGGGAGGCGCCTCAGAAGTTATCCCCCAAGCCTGACCGAAAACAAAGGCATCTCCAGGAATAGGGAAAGCGTATATCCCCGCCACCTCTTTGCATTGGGCTACAGAACCCCCTATAAGCAGGGAAATAGCCCCAAGAGCCGAAAGAGAACCGCCCTTTAAAAGCGTGCAGCTTCATCGAGCTACGCCTCTAAAATAGGGGCTTCATCGAGAGATCCCCCAGCTTATTATGTGACTATGGCTGCTGCTGCCAGGCCGTCTGCTGCGCTGGTCGAGGAAAGACCGGCTGTGTCTGCAACTGGTCCAGACCTCCACCTATAGGCATCTGATTATGCTGCCATCCCATTCCTGTCTGATGATTGACAAAGGCGCCTTGTCGGAACGGGTTCGTTGTTCCCGTTGCCTGTGGCAGCATAGCGCCGGCCGCCTGGGGATCCTGCTGCGCTTGGTTTGCGCTGGATGCGAAGTTCTTAGCAAACGGGTTCGTTCCGGTTGCCACGGGTTGGAAAGGTGCCGGCTGACTAGGCTGTTGTGATTGGAATGGCGAATTGGATGGCGGACTGGCGAATGGCGTTGCAGCCTGCGGCGAAGTCCTGGCAAAAGGGTTCGTGGTTTGGCGAGGAGCTGCACTCTGGGGTTGAGTCTGAGGGTTAGCCGGCACAGAAAACGAGTTCGCTACGCCGCTGTTAGCAGGGATACCCGTGGGGTTTGCCATCATTGATGCCCTGAATGGATTTGTGGTCGGCTGTTGACCGGTCTGCATTGGGGCTTGGAGTGCCCCGGTAGAGAAAGAGGCAATGGTGTCTTGCGGTATCGAGCTTAAGCTGTTGGGTGTAAAGCCTTGCTGCGGCGTATAACTACCGAATCCAGCACCGGTAAAGTTGGGCTGCATCTGAGGAGGCATCTGAGGCATCTGGGCAGGCATTTGAGCAGGCATCTGTTGTACTGGATACCCAGTGGCATTCGGTTGCTGAAATGGACTGTTATTCGCATACCCCGTCATTTGAGGCATGAAGCCATTGGGTTGGAATTGAGCGGGCTGCTGCATTCCAGGTGACCAGGGGTTACCAGTATTCATCTGCAGCATTTGAGTCTGTTGAGGAAGCTGAGCAATGGGTTGGGTACTCATCGTAGTTTGGTTCTGTTCTATTGAGTCGAAGAAGTCGATCAGATCAGGGTCGGGACCCCTGGTGACCTGAGGTGCCTTGGCAGCCGGTGCAGACGATGTATTTGCGGATGAAAACGGCGTGGCAGACTCGCCCTTAGCTTCTGATCCGCTCTTTTCTCCCTTCGGAAGACCCCCTTTCTTCTTTGCTTGTTGTTCGGCCATGTATTGTCTCCGGTTGGTTTCGAAGTCAGGGTCATGGAGATAGTCCTCGAGTTGGCGTCCTAAGTTGATGGGCGCATGCTTCACTTTGGGGACCTCAACTCGTGTATGGGGCTCCCACTGTCGGGCCACAGTCAAGTATCGTACAACGGCATCTGTGATCTTAGTGAAATGCCGATATATGTCCATAGCTCGCTCGGCATCCACCTTTGACATTTCGAAGAAGTGGCCTGGGTTTTATATCAGCCTCTGCTAGATCAGAACAACGAGGGCTGAAGTTACCGAGGATGTTGATCATAGCCTGGTTCAGGACCTGAAAGAGGCTCAGGAGATCAAGCACCAAAAGCCTGAAGACTGTAATTGTGATCTCGTTCTCAGGTTCGTCCAAGACCTGTTCTCCCAGGTCAGTCAAATGCTCATCGGCGCAAAGTTCTTAGCATCGACGTACGTCACATTTTAATAGAGCGATCAGCTGGCGCTGGACAATTTCGGTTTCGCGCAGGAGACCCTTTTCGACCGAAAGGCTCTCGAGACGCGTCTCCTTCGCACGCACCCAGTCTATCTTAACATCCTTGTAAGCGCGCACTCTCTCGGCCAGGTAGGAGGCATAATGCCGAATATTGCGACCTTGGATCTGAGCTGTGATATATGAGAATCAGTATAGGATGTTCGGCGACTGGAGCGAGCGACAAACCGTCGGTGAAACTGCTAATAGCCAGCTGATTCCGGTTCCGGGCGAGATAGGCTAAAGTAGCATCAGGCGACCCTTCGCGGATCATCAAGTGTACGGTAATCAAGCTCTTGAAGACGACGGTCCATGTGGAGTCTCTAAGTCGGTTTTGCAATGCACGGAAAACCTCGCCAACTCCAGCTTCTCCCGAATGCGTCGCTACCAGGATGTGTTCGATGTACTTCGTCTTCGGGGGCGCAGCCTACAGTAGCCAAGCCAGTCAGCACCGACACGGATCGTGATGCGGTATATAGTGCAACAAAGCGAAGTCGGGAGGAGGACTCGGACTCGCCTTGATCTTGGTTGCGCCCTTTACGGACTTCTCGAAGGAGCTCGACATGTCTTCTCGCGGTCACCGTAAGGAATCGACTAGGAATATGAACGCGGGAGAGAAACGAGGCAATAAGCAAGTACGTCGGATCCGTCTATTACACGATACTCAGATCAGAACAGAGCAGAAGCTGACCGAGCTGAATTCGGCGCGAGGTCGTCACGTGAGGACAGGCGAACAACAAATCACGACTATAAGGGTGTGATGTTACGATGGCATGCGTCGAGATCCCCAGCGCAGCGCACGAGCTATATTAATGAGGGGGCTCCACGCGAAAAAGGAGAAGGTGGTGAGGGTAATCGCCGTCGCCGTCGCCGCGTCGTCGGGGTTAATATCGATTTCGTCTTGACTCTGTCGTTGCCGCTCTCGCGAATCGTCTTGGGCGTCAGCAAGAGGCTCCGTCAGCGGAACAGGATGCAAGGAACGGGTCGAAGGAACAGAGTCAGTCAGTCAGAAGAGTCAGCGGCGTTCCATGGCGAGCTCCGTCCGGCGCACAATGTCAAGACTACTATCCTGTCCGCATTAACAATATTTTTACTGATTCAGATGGCGAAATGACAGCTGCTCCTCGCCGGGACTCGTTTTGGGCGTAAGAAGCGCGGCGATGACTGTCGTTGTCCGTGTCGTCGTGACGAGCAGCGGTAGGAGTAAGGGAAATTGGGAGTTAATAGGTACGGAATAGCTGATGCTCGGGATCGGGCAGATACGTCGTCGGTGGGGCCAAATTACCGTCTGCGCGCTTTGTACCTGCCTGCACTTGCATGTCCTGCGGATAATGGGACACCTGTACCGCTTGGTCATCAACGATGGCGTACCGATACCTGGCGCGGGAGTAGCCACAGGCGGAGATCTCGCCCAGAAGTGAGGCATCGAGAAGTACTGCATACATGCGCGGGCAGGTGACCTTGTATCCACATTCCTCACCATTCCCTTACAGGTGCTGCAGGATGGTCCCTACATCGTCGTAGTGTCAGTTACCAGTCCAGTAGGCACGCTAGGGACCCTGAATAGTGTAGCGTCGGTGCTAGCAGGTACCAGACGATACCTGACGTGCAGTGTGTGCAGGTATTCAGAGCGCCCATGATACCTGCCGAGGTATTCTGTACTCGTACAGCGGACTGAGCTGGAATCCCACACCACCGACGCGACTCGAAACAAATGACTCTCGAGGGCTACCTATGAGGTAGATAGGTAGGTATTCTTGGATTTGACGAGCAGGTTGCTCGATACGGAACTAGTACGTACGGAAGACATGACTTAGCTTCTTCGTATTCCATCTCCACTACGGAGTAGGTACCTATGTTCGGAGCGGGAGACTACGTGAAACAGAAACAATATTCCAGGTTCCTCTATAGCTTCACTAACATGGGCAAGCTTATGAACGGTATGAACGAGATTCGCCAGTTCCCCTTGGTCGATGGAATGTACCTATCCATATCTTTTACCAACGGATAGAGATAAGCTACAGATGGGTAGCGCGCATACAGGACGATTCTCAAATAGTGGCTCTCGAGTCTCTGGGCTGGGTAATCGACAGGAGCCAGCACAAATATCAGAAGGGAATGTAAGACCACCGTTTGCTGGTATGGTGTCGAATTTGACGGCCAAGGGCGATGACTTTACTTGGTACGAAACATGCCAGCGCGTTCTCGCGCTTCAGTGCGGTCCGGGTCGATATACACACTATTAGGCAATTCCAGTAATGATCTTTTTGCTGTGGCATTCTTGATTCGAGTAGCTAGCTAAGCGTGTATCGTACATGGGCATGGCTGGGAGCCGAATCTTGGGGATCCAGTAGTCGACGAGGTAGGCCATGGGTAACCATGCCATTACCTCACAATCGACCCCTTCATAAACCCGAGCCAGGATGACTACTGCGGCGTAGCAGGCTGGAAGTAGACTTGCGCCGCGAAAGCAACCGGGACAAGGCTCCTCGACAAATGCAGGGTCGTGCGGCCCACCCCGGCGCCGTTATACCGGAAGCAAAAATAGAAATAATCCCTAGCGAGTCTCACTTGAGACTCCAATCGATCATCCTGTGGGACGCCGTTGTATACCCTGCACCAGCTGCAAATCAGATGCCTTGAGTAAGAGTGATGCGCAAAGGGTGAGTGAGTCCGAGGTCAGCAAGACACACCAGCGGAACCCTCCCCAAGAGGCAGTAGGCAGTCGAAACATCTCCAGCATTCAAATGATTTTATCAGAGTTGCCTTTACGCGTCTGATGAAAAACAAGGTCAGGTGTGTCAGACACTTATTTCATAGTTCCAGTCCCCCCATCACCCCAGAACCACTTGAGCCTCCGAAGAGGAGAGTTCTGAAGATCCGAGAAGCAGAACGTATCATTTTAAACACGCGGCTTTCATCATCTGCGAGAGAAAACGTTAGCAATTTTATCCAGAATGGCTGATCGGGATCAGAGGCGCGGTTGCGCAAGTGCTGGTACTCACATTTATTTGAATGGAAGGATGAAGAAGAAAGGAAGAAAAAGTTTCAAAATTCCGCCCACCGGCAGCTCAAGATATACCCGCGTTAGCGCGATAAGGTGCCTGATACCCACAGCTGTCGGCAGGTGTGCGACGTGCAATGTGGAGCCAATCGGCAGCTCGCATATTACATAAGCCCAGGTCCATGTAAGTTCACTCACTCATACGATCATCACAAGCTGCGACTGCGACTTCTGACCGTTACAACGCGATGCGGCGTGTTTGAGCCAACGAATAATATGATAAGAACTTGCGCCACTCCCCTGCTGAGGGCTACCTCACGATGCCTCATCAGAAGTCGCGGGTTGCGCCTTCGGAGTGCTCAATTGCGCTTCTATAGCCAGCCCGGCGAAGTTTCTTCTGAATCAGAGCCGAAGCCGCCCAAAGCGACCCCAATCGTCCCCGATTCGCCGTTTGAGCTTTTCAAAGAGGCCTGTAAGTAATAGCATGTCCGGCCATTCTGTTAACTAATTCTAAGAAAGTACAGTGACATTTCCTGTTCCGACTGAAACTCGCTTGCTCAAGGACGGCCATCCAGTCGTGATTCATGGCTTCCTTGGAAAGAGACGAGACAAGGGGCAGAAGCTGAGCTTCTACGATCTGCGTCCCAATTTCATGGCGCGTGGAAGCATGCAAGTTATCTCCAGTTGGGAGTCAGAGGACACACCAGAGTTCGATCTTCACCAAGACCTGAAGAAAATCCCCCAGTACAGTCCTGTCTGCGTTATGGGCACTCTGGCACGGAAGCGCCCTGAAACTTCTGCTTCGGCACAGGACCCGTCGGCACAGGACCCGTCTTCTCCACAGGAATCTGAAGGATCTGCTCGAAAGATTCCAGGAATCTCCTTCGTCAAGTTCGAGGTGAAGCCGCAGGTCGTGCGGTGTTTGAACACATTTCCCAAGGACATCATTGTCTCCAAGGATGTCGTGTGGCCTCCTAAGTCCCGCCACCTGCAGATGAGATTCGACGATCTATTTTACGAGCGGTTGAAATTCCGTAACCTTATGGCCGACAAGTTCAGATCGTATCTGAGAACTCAGAACTTCACCGAGGTGGAGACCCCTGTACTCTTCAAGTCAACCCCAGAAGGCGCCCGGGAGTTCTTGGTTCCGACCCGACGAAAGGGTTTCGCATACGCACTGCCCCAGAGTCCCCAGCAGTACAAACAGCTGCTCATGTCTGGTGGCATATCCAACTACTTCCAATTTGCCAAGTGCTTCCGTGACGAAGATCACCGCGCGGATCGACAGCCCGAGTTCACCCAGGTTTGTTGATCATCGTAACAATTCATGGTATAATTTGCTAAACGATCGCAGCTTGATCTGGAGATGTCCTTCGCTGCTGGAGAAGATGTTATCAGATTGGTTAATAAGTTGTTGAGGAACACGATCCCGGATATACCCGAAGAGGCTATGTGGCTTCCGAACCCAGATGATATGAATTACAAAATGTCCAAGAAGCCCATACGCCAGATTACCTATCAGGAGGCCATGTCAAAATACGGCATAGACAAGCCGGATTTGCGGATAACACCACATAACGCATCTGATGTAAGTTCGTTTCTCGAGGTTGGAGGTTCCATTGTTAACAAGAGGCAGATAATAAACATAACCGACTGGGTACCGCCTCAATTCACGAGCATGATCACCAGCTTGAAGTCACCCATCGTGGAAGCCTGCAAATTCCGATTCTTAGGAAGTAAACAAGAGGCGGCCAAGTTCATCGGCGAGTTCTTCGATACGCTGCCGAACACAACTAACAAACTACGCGGAGACAGCACACCTGCTGTCTTGTTCTTCGACGTTTCAAAGCCGCTGCAGGGTCTCTCCGCTCTCGAACACGAAGCTGCCCAGAAACTGACGGAACTCAACAGCGAAGGCTGGCCGCTTTGTGAAGACGGTAACCTGATTATCATCCACGCACGAGAAAACCAGCCTTTCCAAGGCGGCTCCACGGAGCTCGGTAGACTCCGAAAGCTGATCTATGACGGTGCCGTGGAGAGAGGTCTCTTGGCCAAGAACAACAAACTCAAGTTTGCTTGGGTGACGGAGTTCCCCTTGTTCTCTCCTAATGACGAGGATCCGGGTCAAGGCGGTTCGGCTGGTTTCAAAGCCACGCACCACCCCTTTACTTCTCCTTTGACGCCCGAGGACGTGGACCTGCTCAGGACAGACCCGCTCAAGGTAGTCGGTGATCATTACGACCTCGTGCTGAACGGTGTGGAAGTTGGTGGTGGAAGTCGTCGTATTCACGTCGCTGCGGTTCAGGAGTACATCATGAGGGATGTCCTGAAGATGACCAAAGAAGGCGTAGCTCAGTTCTCTCACCTCCTTGAGGCCCTCCGGGCAGGCTGTCCGCCTCATGCCGGCTTCGCGCTGGGCTTCGACCGATTCATGTCCATTCTCTGTGATGTCCCTTCGGTCAAGGACGTCCTGGCGTTCCCAAAGGATAACAAGGGTGAGGATAAGCTTGTGGGCAGCCCCTCGAAGATGACAGTGGCTCAGCAGAAGACATACCATCTGTTCAACGGGCCTAAGCCTGAGACTCCCTCTGCGTAGAAGGTTACGAGGTTATAGAGGATTCACAAGATGTATCTTCTGCCGCCTGTACGTTCCTGTAATATAGAGCGACACTGCTAGAATAGAAACTGATGCCTTGATTCACGTCTCATTCAGAAACTATCTCGCGAAACCTACCTAATCTATATGCTCATCCCCAAGAAAGTAAATCGTACAAACAATATATCCATGAATGCTATTAAAACATAGAACAAATGCGCCTCATTACACAAGACATGGGTAATACTACTCTTTGAGAAAAGGTTATAAATAATGGCTATAGCAGGTTTTCGCTAGGGGGTTAAGGCTTACGAGGTCCCAAACATGAAGAATCTCGCTCATTCCCCCCCGGGTTAAAAAGTATTGTGTGCAGGTTAAAAAAAAGATGTTAAAATGAATAGTTCCTCTTCCCAACACCATTTATGAGAAAACGGGGTTTAAGGGGAAACCATCCCAAAGAATCCGAAAACGCCAAGCTACCATCACAGGATCTCATCTCTGGGATTCTGACTATGTACAATCGCAGTAATATATAATGTTGGCCTAGGGCTATGTCCTAGTATGCTGGTTGGTCGGCGAATCTTTTCGAATCTGATGCAGCGCGCGCGTCACGTTACGGCGGAGAAATTATCTTGTTCTTTCCCTCTTTTCAGTCCCCTCGAGGGTATCGTTGTAAGCTATCGCACGAGAGTCTCGCGAAAACTCATTCCTTTTAAGAATAGAATTGGGACTTCTGGAAAGCCTCAGCGGACAAATCGGGTGGGCTACCAGCAGTAGTCGCAGCGGAAAGGGTTGGCGAGGGGGCAGACTCAGGGGCGGCCTTTATCGCAGCCGGCTGATCGGGTCGCCTGGCAACCGTCAGGAAAGTAGCCGGTAAGTACCCGAGACGTCCATCTCTAGCCCGGCATCGCCACCATTCGCTAGGGTTTCCGAGCGGGTCATTTTTGCTCAAGACGGCGATGAAATCGCCCTTTTTGACGGCGAGATCGACTCCTTGTGTCGCGTTGCCGGCCTCGGGAGTGAAGTCATAGAGCACGCGGCAAAATTCGAGCTTGCTTGGATCTAACGCAGCGCTCTCCATGGCTTGCATCCGCTTGCGTTCATCCTCCTGGGCAGATGCTGCGAGAGAACGAATCGCTTTGCTCATAAGGTACGGCAGACCGAAAGCGGCCAGCAGGAAGAAAACTAACGGCTTTCGGCTGGGCTTCATCTTAGTAGCACCGTTAGGTCCAATACTTTTTCGTCCCTCAAAAGAAGCAAAAGCTGATGGCGTTAGTGCCATGGCGTCGGCTGGCAGGGGACGGCCGGTAATTTTCGCTAATAATGTGCGAATCCAGCGCATAATCGTGAATATGCCCAATACAGAGCCTAGAGTCTCTCGAAGGTTGCTGAATTGTTCAGCGACAGAAACCATAGCTATATCCAGTCAGCTTATGAGAACATACACCTGATAGCGTGGCCCCAAACAACATACCGAAAAAACTGGAGTGAGTCGCCATATAGGTACTCTCAAGCATTTGAGCGAAACCGCCAAATGCGCCGACGATCCCTTCTAGCATCTGGAAAGTAGCCTGCGTACTGCTGCCGAAGCGATTCGTCAAGCTGTTAGGATTGTTGGGATCGTTCGGCATCATTCCCGGCATTCCGCCATACATGCTGTTGCCGTACATGCCGCCATATCCCCCATAGCCCCCATAGTTCCCATATCCGTAACCTCCCATCCCTCCCATGCCGCCCATTCTCGAATAAGGCGATGAGTAGGGAGATTGATACGCAGGGTTGTAGGGGTTCGATGTCGGGCGGCTGTGTGCAGACGCATTCTGGGCCACAGAAGCGGACAGTGAATCGGGACGCGGAGGCACAACGGGTGCTGCCGCGGAGGACGGCGTGTTAGTTACTGATGCTGGAGCCGTTATGGCAGTCGATGTAGCCGGGAGAGGAAGTTTATTCGCCGGTGACGGGGCGGCCACAGTAGCTGTTGAGAGGGTTTCGAGGTCAGTTAGGAGTCACCAAGTCGCGGGCCAATGACAGTTATCCAAGTAGGCAGAAGGCGATCAACGGCAGCAACATACTGGTTCCCGCGCCAGTCGCGCCGGCACGCTCCCACGGTTTCGGCGGTGAGGCCATCGTAGCAACGACTATGCTCTGTGATATCTACGCCCGCTCGGGCTGTAGTAAGCGCAGCGGGCGATGTGAGGGATGCCGTATTCCAGGAACGCGCGTGTGAAAAAGGCCTCTTCTGTTATTGTCTCTCTACCTCGCTTACTAGTCCGGCGGCACGGGAATTAATTAACGTCGCGGGTTCTAGGCTCGTGTTTCCCGTCGCTGTTGTAGCTGTGAGGTCCTACAAGAGGAAAAAGGGAGCCGGGGCAAATGGCAGGTACAAGATGGAAGAAAGTGTGGCTAAGGTGCTGGAGTGTAATGGACAAGGCAAAAAAGGAACGTGATTACGGATTGCAGTCTGGGGGTGTTGAGGGCGGGTGGGTCTAGTGTATAACTAGGACGGTGCACTAGTTATGTACAAAAGAGCGAAGTGCGTTCCAGTCGTTCCGATTCCGCACTACGAGTGGCACTAGTGCGTTTAGTCGGGGCTGAGACCCACTCCAGCACTTCGCCACCCTCTGATTGGGCAGCAATGTGGCTTCGGGCAGCTTTGGCTCGGGCGAATCTCTGTCTAGCGTGGCATGTCAATCACCCCAGCCACGGAACCTCGGCTCGGCTGCTGTCGATGTGTGGCTTCAACACGGCCTGCCCGCTCCTGATTCCACTTTGCACCTCGGGAGGGTAGCTTATTATGTAATGGGTTCCGTCTTGTCTTCTGCAACCCATTCACGTGTGCTCGTCTGCGATCGGATCACACCTACTACTGAAACATCTCTCTGGACATGGAGGGGTAATTCGTCAGATTAGTACTATCCACGATACGACACGACCGACCTACATCCCTGGCACCTATTCCGGCTCGAACGTGTGAATACGGAATAAAAAGCAAACGAAGAGTTCTGGTGGTTTGGGATAGACATGTCTCAACCGCCCAAAATCAGGTCAGCCATGCAGGATTGACGATACGGAATGCCTACGCTCGTAAGCATCGGGTATCAGCTTGATCACCTGGGTCGTCGAGCACCCCCACCAACGCGTTACTCCTCAATGCGCATTCACGGGCTGACGACACACTTTTATCGCCTTGTACGGCTTATCTTTCTCAACATTCTGGTTTTGTTCAGTACAAGATAACAACTGAATTATCCACCAATAACATGGAAGCCCTGCCATCCTACCCACCGCATACGAGTACATCGTATTCCGTAGATCTTACCGGAGACCTGCATGGCTAGTCTTACTTGAGGCCAGCAAAAGCGGGAGCCTTCTTGACATAATCCTCCCAGGTCGTCAGGGGATCCTCGACGAACTTGAGGGATTCGTCAAGCGGCGCACCACCATAATACCCGAAATCCTGCATGAGGAGCATATTCTCGTACATCTCATCAATGGCTATGTCGGGCATACCCATACCTTTCATGGTGGCATAGTAGTCGTCTTTGGATGCTTCGACGTAGCTCGCCTTTGCGCCGGCTTCAGGGAACACCTTCTTGAAGACATCTATGACCTCCCCTGCCGATAGATACTGGGTAGAGGCCAAGAACTGCTTGCCGAGAAGCTTTTCCTTGTTCAGCACGATAGCCTTCACATACTTGCCCGTGTCAGCGGTTTCAAAGAGCGGGATAGGCGACGATGGAGCAATGGGCAAGCTGAAGACCCAGTTCTCGCCTCGCTTCGACATCATGCCGCCGGTAATGTTGGACATGTAGAAGCCTGGCATGAAGAATGTGGCCGGAACCCCAAGAGAGCGCACATACTCTTCGACATGCGCCTTGCTGTCAAAGTGGTATACGCGAGAGAGCTTGCCATCGGTCACTGGCAGCGGTGGTTAATTGATCTGGTGTCACTCATACGGCGATGCGATGCTCTGCGGGTGCTTCGAACTTACACTTGGTGACGTTGAAAAGGGAGCTCCAGATGAAGTGTTTGACTCCAGCTTTCTGTGGACATGTCAGAAGCGGTAGCTCGAGGCAGACACGCACTCTTAAGACGAACCTTGACTGCGTTGGCAATGTTGTACCCCTGCTGCTCTTCATGCTTCATGTTGAGATCCTCCCAATAGTTCGTCACGCCGAAGACGGTGTCAGCGCCGCTTACAGCCTTGACGAGAGATGCCTCGTCATCGAGATCGGCCTGTGACAGCAATTGTAAGTGACCAGCCAACTTGGTCGTGGAGCGATGCAGATCTTACAGCAACGACCTCGGCACCCTGTGAAGCGAGGTGCTTGGCGGAGTCCTTGGTGGTATCGCGAGTCACACCGCGGACGGTCCATGTGTCCTTCAGCTTCGGATCATTGAGAAATGTCTGCACGACTGATCCGCCCTGCTTTCCAGTGGCGCCAAAGACAGTGATGATCTTCTTGTCAGGCATTGCGGCGATGTGATCGAAGAAGTTGCGAATTTCACGAGGTTGCAAGAGAAAGTAGGTGCGAATATCTGACGACTTAAGTATCTGCCGGTTGAGAGATCTTCCCACCCATTAACTATTATCTAGGATCTGCTTTGCCATCCTGCTTGCGTGTGACAGAGTGAGGGGAACGACGAATGGGTGTCGATGATGATGTCGACACTCGATTAATTAATAATATCTGCATATCCCCAGCCCTCGATATGTAACGTCATATCCGGCCAGGTTATGATCCTACCACTACTTCCAAGGTTGCATGCCCGTCACCCATTCCTTACACCTGTTCCGAGATCAACGCCCGGATCTTGGTGGGGTCGTCCTAAAAGCGCGGTGTTGTCCGTTCCGGTTCAATCGTGGTAGGTATTCCGTAGTCTTGTCACAATCCGTGCCGCAGTCAGACAACCTATCAAGCCGGACTGGATTGATGATCATTTAGCCCGGGACCATGGAGTCGGAGGAGGAAGCGGGGATTGGACGCCCTGGTCATTATCACATATATTTATATACCTGCAAAGACGGGGATTTCATAAATTCACACTCGTGAATACTGCGTATGTATGCCATCTGTTTCGCTAGAAATGGTAGGGATGAAGCAAGTCACCCAGCAAAGGACCATTGACATGTCACAGCCGGTAGCATACACGTGGACGTGCTTCCCGTCATCGCTGCTTGCTACGAACCATATTATGTACTTGTATCCATTCCATACACTTTGTTACTTCGTAGATGATTGGCAACACCATTAAATACGTAGACGAGTGCTGTGATGTTTCCCATACATGTACGAAGATTCGCATATCGCTGCGATGCAGCTATTTTGCTACATTTTCACCAAACATCATTTTTCATCATGAGGAATCCTACATTAGGAGGTCGTAAGGTACAGTGATAGGTTAAAAGTAACATACCTCGACTTGTGGGAGGTAGCTTAAAGATGACAAGGAGGTGTACTATCGTAAGGTACCTAGGTAGGTTTGTACGAGTAGGAAGGCGAATAATACCACCCGCTGTCAACGGTAGACCGGCGGATGACAGTTGATATAAGAACGGACACCAGGCAGGCAGTGCCTTCCCCAAGTTGTGCTTACCTAGCGCTGTACTACGGATTAACGTGCAGCGTTAGGCCCGTATGCTCTTTCTTCCGTACCGAACTTTAGCACTAGGCAGGCCCACTAGGTAGTTCCAAGGGCACCTAACCCTGCCTAGGAGAGTCGTTCCTAAGGTTCCTTCCTTGCGTGCATCCCTGGGGTGGATGTGGCTTGCATGACACCTCATAAGGCTCAAAA
Source organism: Xylariaceae sp. X3-2 (assembly GCA_028637685.1). Taxonomy (NCBI): domain Eukaryota; kingdom Fungi; phylum Ascomycota; class Sordariomycetes; order Xylariales; family Xylariaceae; species Xylariaceae sp. X3-2. The sequence goes on from JAJFDI010000070.1 coordinate 91,957, forward strand.
TGGCCTAGCGCTAATACACTAGCGCCAAAGATAGTAGACTGGGCTCAAAGAAGGCAGGTCCGGTCCACATCGCCAAGTCCTTTCCCCGAAATGCTACAAGCTCGCGCCTGTTTTATCACTGATGACAATTCCACGCGCGCCTCCTGCACCCCAACCCACATCATCCTCAACCATTACCCACCGCTTTCATCAATGCCATACTGCCATCTTCTCGTCCCATCTTCATAATCTTTTCCTAACGACTTCGAGTGGTTATGAGAGCCCCCTGAACTGTTTCTCACCCCCAACGTCCTCCACGATGCCGCCAGCACCGGGCCAGAAGGGGACGGGCAAGAAGGCGTCGGGCGGAAAAGCACAACGCAGTCGCAACACGACACCCATGTCCAACGTCCCCACCACTGCGTCGATGAGCATCCCGTCCGTCGAGCAATCCGATAGCAGGCTCTATGACATTAAGTATGAGTTCCTTCGCAACATTCAGTACGAGGATATCATCGATCAAAGCACCTCCAATGCTGTCATCCCCGATTCGAAGGCCCTCGATGCCATCCTCTCGAAGCTCGAGAAGCTGCACGACCTGATCGAGCGGCGTGGTGGCTGGTGCGACAAAGCCATGCGCCTAATTGTCGCCGACAAGAAGAGTTTCCCCCTGACTGAAATGCACTCGTCGGGTAAATCGGACTCACGAAAAGAAGCCGGTCCTTCACAGGAAGGGGAGAAAAAGATAAACAAGAAGAAGAGAAAGGCTACTGAAAGCCTGGTTCCTGGCGAAGCCAGCACGGGTATGTTGCTGTTCTGTCATTCTATCTATCTCTCGCGTAAACAGACATACAGCTGGGGCTGTAGTGTTTTTTTTTTTTTTTTACGAAACATTCATCGCCGCTTCACATCTTCCCCAAGCAATCCACGATTTCTGCGGGGGGTTATTCGAATTGCTATTAGTTTATCCCAAACTCGCGCCGGCCTGTCCCGGTCAACACGCTCTTCTGGCGGGTCGATTACCAGCTTATAGAATCCACTCACACTCAATCATTGATCCATTGATTCGTCCAAGCACCCATTTCACATACCTATCAGCCGAGTGTCCTAGACACCCGTCAATTTTACCTCTCTCCCCTCCCGCTCGTTCGCTTGCTAGCTTCTGTTGTTTTGCTATTCCTCGTCACTCTACACAGCTCTGAATCCACGACCATTTTCTCCAACAACAAGAGTATATATATACTTACAATATCTCCACCATCAAGAATATATATATATATACTTACAATATCTCCACAGAACGCTCTTCTCCGTTGCGCGATTCGAGCGGCAAACCTCGCAAGCTGGCTCGTGACAACGATTCGGCTAGTTCTTCGCTTTCCCCCGTTACTCGACCTACTTCTAGCGCCATGGAGACCGAGGACAAGATGAAGCTCGAAAAGAAAGAAGATGACGAGGATGATTCGTCCGAAGATGATTTTGTCCCTCCCGCTCGTGCGGTCCCACAATACCAAACATTTGGAGAAGATCCATCAACGTTCCCCGATCCCACCGTCTACGAGATTCGTGAGCCGACACCAGGCATGTCGCTTGAGGAATTGAGACAGCTATTCTCTGTAGCTGTATTTCCTAAGACCGATCTTCGTGACCAGATCGCGGGTGACCCCCCCGACAAGGATTTCAGCAACGCCAAACCGACAAACCAAATCAGCTTCACTACCTTTTCGAGCTACGTCGAAGCCTATTTCCGCCCCTTTGCCGAAGAGGATCTCACGTTTTTGCGAGAACGCGGTGACCGTGTATCGCCATTCATACTTCCCGCACGCGGCAAGAAGCATTACACTGAGATTTGGGCGGAGGAGAATAATGCGATGGCTATTGATTCAAACAATCAAGGCCGGGACAAGCTGGCGCCTAATCAACCTCGTGGTACTATCGACAACATGGATGACGATGTAGCCGAGACGGATAAGCTGTCGGTCGGGCCAGTCCTGTCGCGCCTTTTACAAGCCATGCGACCGGAAGCACGCACAACATTGGTGAGTGAAGATAAACCAATGGTCAACGGCTTCAATGGCGATGGTGACGTGAAGGAGGAGGTGGTCAATATGGATGCGAGTCAGAGTGTGCTAGGAGACGAGGGTAAAAGTCTGCCTCCTGCAGCATTTATGCCAGAGTCATCTAGCGAGGCATGGAAGAAGGCCACACATCCGAAGCTCGACTATCTTCAGGTCGATGAGCGCATCAAGCAAGAGCTTCGGCATATTGGATTCTTGTCGCAGGAGGGGTTCGACGGCGACTACGATGGACACTTTGATGACGAGGTGGCAGCACGACTTCGTCTCCTGCAAGATCGATTGCGACAACAGATCCTGATCAACGGTGCTCGGAAGGCCAGGCTTACGGAGCTAGTTAAGGAACGAATGGCACATCAGGAGTACACGACGATTCTTGAAGATCTGGATACTCAAGTCCAGGGCGCGTACCTTAAGCGGACACGCACCATGGGAAAGAACAAGAAGTCGAAACGACCTGGAGGTGCCGGTGGTGGTGGCCATCCTGCCGGCAGCGCCGGTGCTGGCATGGCTCGACCAGGCATCGGCGACGTGGCGAAGACGTTGATGGAACGCCGCCGTCGTTGGATTGACAGTATAGGACCTGTATTCGACGATGAGAAGCTTGGTAAGGTTCCTCGCGACTCCGATCCCGATAGTAGTATCTTCAAGCCCGATATCATGGCTGAATACATGGACAAGGAGCGCCAATCCTGGGATGAAGAAGTGGAAGAGGAATAAAAATCACGTTACGACGACTCTTGATGTTAGCTATCTCGGGTATGGTTTGGCCAAGGGGACACAGGCGGTCGGCGTTGGGGCTTATTGATACCGAAACTGGCGTTGGTGGAGTTGGCAGAGCAGACGAGGGCATCAGGAGGGGGTCTGTTTTCTTTTGAGGAAACGGCATGGCTTACGGATTACTACTTGCCTTGCACGTTGCCGTCCTTGTGTCAAAATCTTTTATTCTGTCCACGGATTGCATTTCTTTAGCATTCATTGCCTTTTCTGCTACAATGATCCAAAATGTCCAGTTCCCAATGCTCAAGTGCGGATTAGAAGCTAGAAATTCGAGTTCTACCTAATTCGAGAATCGAGTCAGTCTGCCGACTGTGCATTTGCCGGATCCTGTCCTATTTTGTTCATGTTCTGTGGTTGCTGTCGCGGCAACCCCTTATCAATGCGTGGTGCTTAAAATAGTAATCAAGCCTCGGTGCTCAATTTGGTGGGGAGCCAATGTCATGAAGTACCGACGGATTACGAGTACATGTAATATGTATTTGTATTCCACAGTAGGGAATTCGCATTGGCTGGGGTGAGGGCAAAGATAAGGTTGCATGAGGCGCATATCAACGTCACTGGCCGTCGCGGTCTCTTCTGATCCCCAGGGCCTTTCCGTACCAAAACACCAAACGCAGACTCAGTGAAGCTCCAGCTGAGACTCAGACTCACGGAACCACGGAATCACGGATTCTCGGCTTCGCGGCTTCACGGCTTCATCGGTGCTCCGTATGCCCGCTCTCGTCGACGAGCTAGCTACAGCTACCCAAACAGGTAAAGCCCTGATTAGTGATACAATCCGTAGTGTCAGCGCAGAAGAGGAGGCGATTGGATCTCGCGACTCCAGACTCACAACTCACGATGCATCTCGTGCCGAAAGAGGTATGCTCCCCTGCTGTTCCACGTCGATCCGCCAAGCCATTACACACAGCCCGGACTAACATAATGCAACCTTGCTGCGTTGCTGCTCGTGTAGCTTGACAAGCTTGTTATCTCCCAGCTGGGCTTTCTGGCCCAGCGACGTCTCGCGCGGGGGCTCAGGTTGAACCATACAGAGGCGACCGTGAGTCTCCCATTCACGTGCTTCTTGTGAGGAAAAGGGAATCGATCATCTGTGTGGCCACGGCCTGATGAGAGATCGCGTGCATCGACAGATCTATTATTACCGTACCAGCTATGATGAGACAGACTGACAGGCAGACTAATACAACCCTGCCCGCGTTCTAGGCCCTCATCACCAATAACCTCCAGGAGCTGATCCGCGATGGCCAGCACCTCGTCAAGGACCTCATGCACATCGGCACCTCCATGCTGGGCCGTCGCCACGTGCTTCCCTCCGTCCTGAGCACCCTGCACGAGATCCAGGTCGAGGGTACCTTTCCAACCGGCACGTACCTGGTCACCGTGCACAACCCCATCGCCACGGAGGACGGGGACCTTGCCAAGGCCTTGTACGGCAGTTTTTTGCCGATCCCGTCCGCGGACCTGTTTCCGGCTTCCCAATACGACGCTGCGAGCGTCCCGGGCGCTGTTGTGGCTGTCAAAGACCGCATCACGATCAACGAGGGACGCAGACGTGTCAAGATCGAGGTTACGAATAAGGGAGACCGACCTATCCAGGTCGGCAGCCATTACCACTTCGTCGAGACGAACCCTCAGCTTTCGTTCGATCGTAAGCTGGCATATGGCTACCGTCTTAATATCCCGGCTGGCACGTCCGTGCGGTTTGAACCGGGCGTTCCCAAGCCTGTCACCCTCGTTGAGATCGGCGGAGACAGGGTGATTCGCGGTGGGAATAACCTCGCCTCTGGCAAGGTAGATCTCGATCGTGCCGACGACATCATCACGAAGCTGCAACAGGCGGGATTCGCGCATGTGCCCCAGCCAACTGCTGCCTTGGCCACCACCGAACTGTTCACCCTGGATCGTGAAGTATACTGTACCATGTTCGGTCCGACGACAGGCGACCTTGTTCGTCTGGGTATGACGAATCTTTGGATCCGCGTCGAGAAGGACCTCACGGTGTACGGCGATGAATGTAAGTTCGGCGGCGGTAAGACGCTACGCGAGGGCATGGGGCAGATGAGTGGTTGTGCTGACGCTGACTGCCTCGACCTCGTCGTTACGAACGCACTCATCGTGGATTACACGGGTATCTACAAGGCTGATATTGGCGTTAAGGAGGGCGTCATCGTAGGTATTGGTAAGGCTGGTAACCCGGACGTGATGGATGGCGTTACGGAGGGCATGATAGTGGGTAGTTGTACCGATGTCATTGCCGGCGAGGGCAAGATCATCACGGCTGGCGGTATTGACACGCATGTTCACTTCATCTGCCCTCAGCAGGCGTATGAGTCCATCGCTTCCGGTGTCACGACTATGCTTGGCGGTGGCGTGGGGCCTAGGTGAGTTACACATATGATTTCTGATATATTACTCTCATCTCAGGGGTTGCCCCTTACTTTGGGCTACTAACAAATTCTCCAGTGCCGGGACATCCGCCACCACATGTACCCCAGGCGCCCACTACACGCGTCAAATGCTGCAAGCCTGTGACTCGCTCCCGATTAACATTGGCATTACAGGCAAAGGCAACGACAGCGACCCCAAGGCCCTGCGCGAGCAAGTCGCCGCAGGCCAATGCGGACTCAAACTCCATGAGGACTGGGGTTCGACGCCAGCGGCCATCGATGCCTGTCTCACCGTGTGCGACGAGATGGACGTACAATGTCTTATCCATACGGACACGCTCAATGAGTCCGGCTTCGTTGAGTCCACCACCGCAGCCTTCAAGGGCCGTACCATCCACACGTACCACACCGAGGGTGCGGGCGGAGGTCACGCGCCTGATATTATCTCTGTTGTCGAGCATCCGAATGTGCTCCCTAGTAGCACTAACCCGACCCGTCCGTACACGAGAAACACCATCGAGGAGCACCTCGATATGCTGATGGTATGCCACCATCTCTCGCGCAATATCCGCGAGGACGTCGCCTTCGCCGAGTCGCGTATTCGCACCGAGACCATTGCTGCCGAGGACGTCCTCCACGACCTCGGCGCCATCAGCATGATGTCCAGCGACTCACAGGCCATGGGTCGCTGTGGCGAAGTCGTCATGCGTACCTGGAACACGGCGCATAAGAACAAGGCCCAGCGCGGCTATCTGCCCGAGGACGAGGGCACTGGCGCGGATAACTTCCGCGTGAAGCGCTACGTCAGTAAGTACACCGTCAACCCGGCGCGCGCACAGGGCATGGCGCATGTGATCGGAAGTGTCGAGGTCGGTAAGTTGGCGGATCTCGTAGTCTGGGACCCTGCCTGGTTCGGCGCAAAGCCGAGCATGGTTGTTAAGAGCGGCTTGATCGCGTGGTCGCAAATGGTATGTATCCCTTCCTTCCCCTTAACCACCGGACACCTCCTAACAACCCACCCAGGGCGACCCCAACGCCTCCATCCCCACGGTCCAACCCATCATCGCGCGCCCCATGTTCGCGCCCCTTGTCCCGCAAACCAGCATCCTCTTCGTCTCGCAAGCCAGCATCGCGAACGGCGCGATCGCCAGCTACGGCTTACACAAGCGCATCGAAGCCGTGCGCGGCTGCCGCACCGTCAGCAAGAAGGACATGGCCTTCAACGACGCCATGCCGCGCATGCACGTCGATCCGGAACGGTACACCGTCGAGGCCGACGGGGCGCTGTGCACGGCCGAGCCCGCGGATGTGTTGCCGCTTGCGCAGGATTATTTTGTTTATTGAGGAGCCCGTTAATAGCGTGGGCAGTTGGAAACATTTCAAGTTGGTAGTTGAGTAGGGTAGTTCTCGATACGTTGAATAGGAAATTTTGGAAACAATTCGCATTCTCCCGACCTACTTTACTTCATATTAGGGTCTTCGTATATCATGGTACTGCGTGCTATTCAGGACTCTCCATCCTATGATATATGTATCCAGGGGTAGTTGATTCCACACCATTATTCGACATAATATCTCAAAATATACACACTTCTACGCGTTCACGTCACTATCCATCCCTTAGAACACATATCGCGACATCATATCAACAGTAAACACTTCCATTTTCATACACCGTCAGGCTAGGTATATAGACAGAGCAGCTTTCATGGGCTTGAACGTCCTCATTTTTCAATGATTAGTACTACCTATGAAAGCCGAGGCGCACAGAGTACATGTCCATCCTGACCAGAACGCCTCACATCCTACAGACAAACAACCCTGGAAACCTCGCAATAAGTAGCCATACTCTACTAATCAGCTTCGCCGACCCGCCCGAGATTTTTCATAAGTCGTACATCTGCCACCCTAGAAAAGGAAGGGGGGAAGGGGGATGAGGGAAAAAAACGGAACAAATGGGGCCCCATGCCCCCGGGATCAAAAACAAGTCTCGCGTCTCTTTTTTTCAATTATAAGCAGTCCAGGCAACGGAAACAAACCGGATCATAACAAGGTTCCCTTAAAGTCGAAGCAAGAAAGATGGCAGAAAGTCATCGTCTTGCTTATTTCTTCTTACGAGCCGACTTCTTGGGTTCCTCGAATTCGGCTGCTTTCGACTGGCGCTTGCGCTTGCGGTCGGGGCTAGCAGGGGTCGCGTTTTTAGCGGTACTGCTGTCGCCGTCGTCCACGTCGCCAAGCGTGCTCTTACGCTTGCGGGTAGCCTTGCCCTTGGGAGTCTTGTTGCCGTCGTCTTGGGTAATGGTCGAGGCAGCCATCTGAAGTTGTTCCGCGATAGCCTCCTGGTCATTGGGAGCCACAGCCTCATCGCTCGCAACATCAGCTTGGGGGATACCATTGGCATCAGCGTAGGCCAGGGCATCGCCATCTCCCATGTTGCGAGCATCCGGGTTACCGGCCTTGTAGGAGTGGACTCGAGCATTGTAGAGACGGAGGTTGAACTGGTAAGCATTGTTCCAGGCCTAAGTTATAAATGTCAGCTAGCTGAACACACCGAAATAAACAATAAGTTCTGCGTAGAGTGCGCCCAAATACTTACGACTTTCTCCTGGGGTGACATGGAAGTCCAGCGGCGTTGACCCTCCTCCTGGACTGCACCCTTGGGGGCATCGGCGCCCAGATCATTGGCAATGATGGGCCGGGCAGTCTGCATGTAGAGGAAGTAAGGGGTCAGGGGCCGCTTCGGGGCGTTAGGGTCATGGGTGCGCTTCTTGCGCTCCTTCTTCTCCTCGCCATGGGGCAGCAGATCGCTCAATTGACCACCAATTCCATCCAGCGAAGCAACCAGAGACTGCATAGACACTCCAGCACCGTTGTCAAAGGGAGCAGGCTCGCCAATGAGAAGGTTAGTTTGGCGGACGAAGTCATCAGCAAAGTTCTTCATGAGAGCTGTGATAGTGTTGAACCGTTGATGAACCTATATAACGCCCATGTTAGCCTACAGCGTGCCCAGACAACGAGATGCGTTTATGCATGAAAATGCAATGGTCGAGAGTATGCTTCGTTGAGACGAAAAATAGTGAGGATGAATCAGGGTTGATGAGTAAGAGGACAGGTATTGTGAGAATCGACCCATCAGCTTTATCATCCATCCGACCCAGAAGTTACGCCCTCGTAGATTGAGTGATTTGTTTCCATCACGAGCAACTCAGACGCTCCCAGCAGTGATTCACGACTGTTACCAGATACAGCCGAGGCAGACCTGACAATACTGAACGTATATACAACCGCTCAAGTCCAATCGCAGGTCCTTCACTGCTCAGGGGGATCCAATTGCAAGTAATGAGTGATACTCGCATTCTCAAATTGACGTGTTGTGAAGGCTTGTAAGTGGTAGAAATAGTTGGCCAATTCGGGCCAGTTTGGGGCAGAAAGGGGGAGGGAGGTTGTTTGTTTAGAAGCGGAGAACGGGAGAGTTTCGGGAGAGCAGGTATGAATTGATGGCGAATGGGCATGAAAAAGGGGGTAGAAGGCGGGAATAGTGGCAAGTGAAGGCTGTTTGGTATTTAGTAGTGGACGACTTACACTGTCGCGAACTCTGATGAACTCTTCAATGCCGATGGTGCGCTGCTGGGGGGGAATGGCGCCCTGCATCGCCTGCATGGGCGGTTGCTGGGCGATAGCCTGGGGCAGCTGGTGCTGGGGGTTCATCTGGTGCTGAAGCTGCTGGAGAGGCTGTTGCTGGATGGGCATGGCGGGCATCGGGACCATGGCGGGCGCGGGAGCAACGGGGGCGGGCTGCTTGAGGCCGTCTACCTTCTTTGGGCGAGCCATTAAATAGGTAGCCGGTGCGGGCGGCACGAGATTCAGCGGTGGTGTTTGTTGGGGCGGTAGCTAGGGCGCGCGCTGGTGGGCCACTATTATGGACGGGACCAGGCGGGAGAGACAGGGAGAATGGCTTGAGTGCTGCCCTGTACTATTGCTGCTGATGCTGCTGCTAATGCTAATGCTGCTGCTGATGCTGCTGCTCCTGTTGATGTAGCCGGCAATGTACGTGCTACCAATTGACTTTTGTTGCGCGTGCGACGAATTCCACGGGTGAGATTGTGGCGTCTTAGCAAATTCTGGTGCTGGGCCGAAGACCGAGAGAGACCTGGGGAACTCTCTGATTGCGTCTGCTCTAGGCGGCGAGAGTGCTGAATCACCTGGCCGGGCGGCTTATGTATGTGTTTTATTAGTGAGTACGTGGCCTGGACGGCGAGAGTGTAGGCGCGCAGCGTAGAGGGGAAAAGGGAGATGGGGGGAACAGAAGAACTAATAGAGTTTACGGGGGGAGAGCGCTGAAGCGGGAGGGGCACCCTCTAAATACGGTGGCTGCCTGGGCGGGCTGGGCTGGCTGATTTTGCAAGATCACCCACTAGGTCGCTACTGCGGTGGATGCGTGCTGGCGAGAGAGCCCCAGGTATTATAATAGCGCTGCAGGAGCGAGCGGGCTTGCCCTGTGCATTTCCCTTGCGGGCTTAGCCTAGTGCAATTGATTGCACTAGTACCCCGATACAGCCAGATAAATATAGTGCCAGCCCGCTCCATTGACACGGTACCTATCACAGAAGACAGAGGATGAACAGTGTCCCCTGCCTGCCCTACCGCGACCATACTGTAGGTAGGTACCTGCTGCGGGCACATTTCTGACGTACACGTGTACCTGGCCAGACATTGGTGGCAGGTACCCTTCGTGGCATGCCATTCCTGTTTGCGCAGCGCATCCAACTGCCACCTCTGCAAATTACTACGCCCAGCCTGTCGATGCACCTACCGACCAGATTCCTTCCAGGTTGTCCCTAGATACATATGCGCTTTCTCATTCGCATTTCGTGATATACTCGAGGACGACTGTCTTCTTTGTTTTAACAATAGGTGAGTACCTGCTCATTCTTCGTATTAAATCCGTGGTTGTGTCGAATGCCCTGATTATGGCCGCCGATCGCCGTCAAACTGGGTCTGTTTGTTACCTGTAGCGGCTGTACTCCTGGGCAATGTAGGTACATGTTCCGGCAGGTATTTCGGGACTTGTGGCAGGAAAGGGTCGCACGCAGTAGAAAGAGGGGCCGGAGAGGAGCTTTCGGGGCATGGAGAGATGGGGACATGGGGGACATGGACGCCCGCACAAGTGAGAAAAAAATCTCAATCAGTGATTTTGCACCACCCATGCAACCAAGCTACTACGAGGTACCTACGGATGACGCTACCTTCGTAGTCCCTCAGAAGTCGTCGGCACTTGTCCGTCCCTCTGTCTTATTAGTGGTCAGCATCTCCATACTTGTCTTCCGTTTGTGACTGAATGCATTCAATCGGTTCGAATCTTTGTCATGCTGCGAAACTCACCTCGAACAGCGAAGGATGTAGGTATTCCATTGAACAAAACGCATGATTCTCCATGTACTGAGTCGACTCTGTCTGTCGGGCATTCGCTATCTTTCAATCCTGTGTCATATTCCGCATAGGTACCTACCTGCGAAGGTATCGATTTACAGGTAGAGGCTACCTAACCGACCGAGATGTTTGTGTGGCAGTAATTCGTACTCGTACCTACCTGCTGCGTGAGGTAATCCGGCCCTTGGGTAACTGTCAAACACCCACCCACCTCTGCTCTGTTTTGCTCGTCTTTGCTCTGTTTTGCTAATCTTAGGTGCGATACATGCCACCTTTTCGCCTGCAGCAGAAACTAGTGTAGCAGTGTCGCTAGGGTTGCACCTAGCCAGAGCCATCGGCCAGTTGATTGGCCCACGCTGAGGGGAAGCAGCTCCTAATTATTAACAGTGCGTTTTAGATGAACTGGTCCCAGGACTTCCCCCGAGGAAATGATTCAGCCCAGTTTGCTTTACACTATTTTACTACCTGCCAGTGATCCGTACTGGCCTAGGTTTGTAGCTGGCACCGCCGCAGGACGAGCGTGTGGCGGCAATCGCCGGGGCAGGCTTTTTCAGGCGTCCTTCGCCTCAGACTTGAGGGTCAAACCCACCCCCACCGTTTGATCCCAACACCGGTTTTCAGTGGTCTCCCTGTTCTAGACACCTGGACCATCCTGGGCCATCCCGCCTGTCTGCCTCAGTTTTCCCTTGCACCGCAACGATCTTCAGTGCTCTTTGCTCCGTACCTGCGGATTGCCTGTTCTCAGGGACCCTTTGCTTTTCTGTGCGGAATACCACGCGCAGCATGATTTCTCATCCGGCAATCATGATTACCATCGCTACCTACTACCTAGGTAGGTAGGTACGGGAATGCAGGGGCTCTTCGGAATACTTACACCCATTTGATGCCTTGAGATACTACTACAGGCTCGTTGATCTACCTAATAAGACGGGAGCAATCTCACTGCACATGATTGCAACTGCTGGCTCGTGCTTCTTGGTGAATATGGTAGGGTAGCGGTAGCAGTGCTACCTACCACTCATGCCCAGATCAGAGTCCATACTAACGATTCCACATGCCTTTTCACACTGACGAGCAAACTGAGATGAACCCCAAGGCCTCAACTCGTCTTCGGGTATGAGGTACCTGATTTGAGTGGCATTTCTTGCTCTGATGTGTTTCTGTGGTGCTCGATTTGCAGTTCTGAACACATGTGTGCTTATGATGTCTGGTGTATTCTCAATGATGCGTCTTCGGTCCGTTGAGATGGTCTTGTTGCATACGGAATACTGCCTCCAGCAACGATACCATGCCTTCACCAGATCGCCATGGAGTCGTAGTCACAAGCTCGTTCATTCCTATTCACCAATGTCGGTAAGCCAGCACATGCCTCGTACTTATCTACTTGCAGTGTACGGATGGATTACGGCCAGGTGGGCTGTTCCTACGGTAGCTGTTCCTAGCAAGTGGCCTGTCTACGGAGTACTTACCTCTCAGATAGTTTTACCGTGACGTTCTTCTATGGGGTGCCAACTTGGGGCACGCCGCTTTGAGCCTGAGTCCACGGCGAACCTGTCAGAGCTGTTGGGTATCCCGCTTTTGCATAAATTCAGTCGTTTATATAAGGACATTTTCAACCATATTAAACAGACGGTGCTGTTCCGTATGCTACTCCCTCGTAGTAGGAGGTAGGTAGTATTACCTACTTGCTGGTGTCTCTGCTGCCCCTGCTGCTGTTTTGATGGCTTCTACAATGTACGAAGCATCGCAAAGGCATACCTATTGCTTGGAAGTACGGAATAGCCATCGACTACCTGGCAAAGGAAACAGAACACCTACCGATATATCAGCTACCTAACCTACGGATTAGCCCCTCGAATTACGAAATAGGCCAGCACCAGGATGATGAAGCGAACCAGATGAGGCTTTCATAACCCAGGTTCGCATCAGGACTCAATTTCATGGATTTTGTTCTGGAGGGTTTGCTACTTCCGGACGTATTAGAACCTAAAATGAAAGCGGAACGCTTGCATTCGGGTGGCCTGAGCGCGGCCGACATGGATCGATCGGTCCGGATAGTACCTACGCGGGATACGGAGCAGATATGACAACCGCCGGGGCCGGTCAATTCGTTGCCTCACGGAGTCCGTAGAACTTACATGATATTCCGCACTCAAGAGCGACTCCAGTTGGTATCAGAACCACTGATCGGACGGCTCTTACCTAGCTGAATTGAGCGGTTCAGACAGCCACGGATTAAATAGGTAGATAGTAGGTAATTGATTGATCATCTGCCTTTACCCTTTGCATGAGGGCATAACCGCTTCAACTGCTCAGCCACCTGTGACGGATCTGACATGTGAGAGACCAGGAGCCGAGCTTGAGCAAGCTTGTGCAAAAGCGGCGTTTACGACGAGACACGCGCTATGCCCAATGCGTTTGCAGCACAGAAAATGGCAGGCACGAGCAATCCGTAAAACGCAAGACGGCACTAGTACGGTAGCACTGAGACGGTAGGGAATCCGTAAGCTCAGCTCAGTTTTCGAGAATGAGAATCGTCAATCACCTGTTGGAGATTCAGCGGAGCCGAGTTTATCCGCGCAAGTTTACCTGCCACCTTTACCGTACCAATTAGCGCACTTAGCGCATTCCGTAGGCGGTGCACAGCTGTAACGTCGTCAAGTCATTGGCACTAGCCCCTCTTCCAGCGGTTCCAGTCCCGCATCATCCTGTCCTGTCCTGTCCATCCTGCCCTCTTGTCCCATCGTGTCCTGTCCCGGTCCTCTGTGCGTCCGGCTAGTGTATGTCATCATGTATCCTTACCTACGGTCCCTCCTGACGGTCCCTCCCTACCTGACGGATCACGAGTACGGGTATCTGTAGATATTCCGTACATCGCGTTCGTACCAAGATTAGCTGTAGATGGTATTAGATCCGTCATCTGTGTTCCGAGTCAGACTCCAAGAGAAGCGTAATACCAGTCAGATTGATTATTCATTCATTCATTCACTCACTCACTCGTTCACCTGTCCCTCCGCTTGTCGTACGCTTACAAGTGATGGCATCGTCGATGTCAGTGTCAATGCCTCAGCTCTCGTCCCACGCTCATCCTCCCCCCATCACGACCCACATCACGGGCGTTCCATAGGATGAAATCCGTCTCATTCTGTGCGGAATGCCATCGCCTGCCTATCATGCCCTATTATTATGGGCACAGCGTAGTGTAACAAACTAACACCAACGATCTACGGGATACCTGCCCTTCTGCGAACAGAAGCCGTCCAGGAATGTACTCGTACCTCGTACTTCCGTCGACAAAGCCCCAAGTGCTCGGCACAAGTTGCCAGGTCCCTTGGTCTGGTTGGCCAATCTCGGGCTCGTCTCGGGCAGCCCCTCCAGAGCTGCTACCACAGCCAGACCAGCGGTAAAGCGGGCAATTATCGTCGCATCTGTCACAGACCCTCTCTTGCAGACCCAGGACGGACCCTCTTCAGACCCTCTCTCACGCGCTCACGCCTTGTCCGCTCTACATAATCCCTGCCCACCTCTCCACCACGACCTGCGCTGCATCTCACCGCACCGCATCGCATCGCACCAACCACACCGTTCCGGACCACAATATACTTGGGCACATACCCGGGTATATTTACCTGTTGTCCTCAACGCGTCGACTTGAATTGTTTCCCCGGTTCAGTCACCAGATTCGCAGCACCATTCTGTAGTCCGCTCCTGTAAACCAACACCAAGACCATGTTCTCTTCGAGGCTTTACCCCGGCATCTTGGGGTTGGCCATCCTCCTCATCTTCGCCCGCCCAGCTCTTGCCTTCGGTGCTGGTAACATTGCCAGTGTCTCCAAGGTCGAAGGCCAATACTGTTCGTGATACTCTTTCGCCTTTTATGCCCATTGACACACGTACAATCTGCCTACGCGTCCATCTCCCGTCTCTCTGACAAAAAGTACACCCACTGACGCTTATCCTCGCGACAGGGCGCCATGGCGATATCGAAGATACCCTCCTTTCACTCCTTATGGCTCGTGCTGTCGGCGGCAAGAAGTTCACCAAGCTCATGGTCTCACGCGTCTACTTCGGCAACTGGCTGCGCGACTACTCGCAGGCGATTGACGTGGCCACCGTCAAGAACGTCTCTGCAGAGGCCATTCGTCTCCTGCTCTGCGTTCTGGGTTTCATGAGCTTCGGCTTTGGTTCCAAGGAGTTCGAGGTCACTGCTGACCGTCTGGGCTGCTACCGTCCTGAGGACCACATCGACAACCCCAAGAACTACGCAGACAACCAGGATGCCAGTCAGTACTACTACAAGCTGCGCGGTCCCGTCAACGAGCGCGTCGAGCTGGCCATCGACGAGGAGACTGGTATGAAGAACTACATCGCCAACGAGAATGTCGATATCATGACCTCTGCTCTTCACGTTCGCAAGCTCTTTGGCGAATGCATCCGGCTCGCTCGAGACTACCAGCGCAACCAGAACAAGGCCGACCTGTTTGAGGCCCTGCGACTGATGGGAACTGGTCTTCACTGTCTCGAAGGTAAGCTGAACCCCACAGAGTCTAGATTATGGTTGAAGTTGCCACATGCATTGACACATTTTTCCTTCTATCTAGATTTCCTTGCCCACAGTAACTACACCGAACTGGCCCTGATTGAGATGGGCGAGAACGACGTTTTCCCCCACGTCGGCCGCCGTACCCAGCTCCGAATTCCTGGTGTTCGCCACGAGGTTTGGCCTCTAACTACGGGAACTTTTGGTGGTGTCGATTTCCTCCACTCTGTCACTGGCGAAGGTAAGAATATAATAATTCAATGATACGCAACTCATGAGATTGTATCTGACCTAAGTACTTTTTTAGTTTCGGACAAGTTGACCCAGAATGAGATTCAACAGCTTGAGGGCACCCTGCAGCAGCACTCGCACGATGATACTAGCCTCCTAGCCGATCTTCTCGACAAGCTCCCTTCTGGTATCTTCGGTGGTGACGATGAGAAGCAGAAGATGAACGAGATTCAGTCCAACGCTCAGGCCGCACAAATGAGCAACACTTCGATTTCTCCTCGTGAACCCGAGGAGTTCACTCGGTACATTCAGCAGGTTTACGCCCAGATCATGCCGGCCATTGAGCTTCATGACTCCATCATGAAGTCCATTACCAAGACGATTGAGCGCATCCCCATCTTGCCCCAGATCATCGAGCAGATCGAAGACCAGCTGTCCATGTGGGTCTTCACCATCATGGCGCCTTTCGTCGTACCTATCATCGACCAAGTCAAGAACGAGCTTGGCACCGGTTCCCAGGAGATTATTGCGAGCAGTGAGAATGAGCAGCACGTTGTGTTCAACGATGACGAATGCTCCGACCCCACTCACTCCATGCTTGCCAAGGACCACTTCTCAAACGTAATTATTTTCTTGCCTCTCTTCTCTCTGTATTATGGATAACATGCTGACTCTGCTTAGATTCTCAATGAAATCGCTGGCAAGACTGCGAGCAAAGTCGTGAGCTGGGTTGTGCCTCAGTTGATGGACGCCTGGGATGACGAGAACGCTGATGTAGATCGTCTCTTGAACCGCATTATTAGTGGTGTCCTGCATCATCCTGCCCAGCGTCACATGGGTGAGGATGGCGCCGAGGAATGCCGAGATATCATGTTCAAGACGGTCGAGGAGTGGTGGAACAACATGGATGGTGACGCTCAAGATGAGTATCGGCAGAAGCTTTCGCGCGACGGTGTTCTGCAGGGTGAAAACCACAAAGACGGCGTGCACGACTCTGGCCACGGTTGCGGAGGACCGCTCAGCATGCACAAGAACTATGGCGGATCTGGATCCGTGGAGGACCGCATTGCCGGCGCCGCGGCCAGTGCCATCTTGGGCAGCGTCACGGGTAGCATCTCCAACATGATCGAGGCACAGACAGGTGGTCAGATTCGGCTCCCCACCACTTCTGGTGGCGAGTCAAACGTTACCCCCAATCTTCTCGCCCAGATCGGTGGCTCGTTGATCGATCAGTCGTTCGGAGGCGAGAACAACTCGTCGTCGTATGAGCGCAGACAACGACGTGACGACGATGAGTACGCCGAAGGTCGGACGGACTACGGTCGCTCTGAAGACCGCTACGAAGGCGAGTCTCGCTACGAGGGCGAATCTCGCTACTCTGGTGGCGAGCGCACAGAGTACAACCGCTACGAGCGAGATGATGGCAACAGAGAGTACGGCTACGAAGAGAGTCGCGATGAGCGACCCAACCTGAGTGACAACTATGGTGAGCGTAGAGAGTACAGCCGCTACGAGCAACAGGACAGCGGCCGAGACTACAGCTACCAGGAGGAAAGAGAGACACGTACTAGCTATGGCGGCGGCTACGAGGAGCGGGACGAGAGCCGAGAGGAGCGTCGTTACCGTAGATCTGACTCTGAAGAGTCCAGTGACTCGAGCCGACGACGCAGCCACCATCACCACCACGGATCCCGTGACGAGAGCTCCGAATATGAGCGTTCGAGTTACGAACGCACCGAGAGCTATGGTGAAGAGCGGGAGAACTACGGACGCTCTGGCGGCTACGGCGGTGAAGAAAGACAAGAGTATGGTTACAGCCGCACCAGTTATCGCCGTGAGGAGACGCGGGAGGATGACGAGTACGACGTCGAAGAAAGCCAGGAGTACAGATCAAGCTACACACGTTCAGGTGGTTACGGCGAAGAGTACGATCGCTCAGATGAGTATCGTCGTTGGTAGTTGGAAGTATGACGAAGGCGATTCATGACATGATCAACTCCCGCTGATGAAGCAACTGTCCATTCGGGGTACCGCGCGCGACGGAGCTAGGGAGTTGGTAGGTGTTCCCCTTTTCTGAAACTCGTCAATTCTGCTTTAGATAGCTGAAAGTCTGCAATACCCACTTGCGAATTAAGAAAGAAAATTAACCCCCATTGCGTTCTTTTGGCTTGTCTCTTGATGTATACGAAATAGCTACGCTGTGTTGATGAACTTGAGACGAGAGATCTGGTAACTCAACCAGGAGTCGACGGGAGGTACGGACAGTAGAGTACTATCACCTCACGTATCGTTGATCAAAGGACTTGTACTACTCTTTATCTGTACGTGCTTATATCTTATTTTAGAGATGAATCACAGCAGCAGAGATATGGAGTAAAATGGTGGCAATCCACAACCCTTGAATTTTGACGGTTATTGCGAACCTCCAAGGGTTCCGGGAACATGCCATGGGATGCGATTCATAGGCCAACGTTCTCTGTTCAACTAGAATCTCAAGGCGGAAGTGAAGAAAATAGAAGAAAAAAATTAATCCGTAACAAATACATAAATCATACCATGACATGAACAATCGGCCGAACAAAAAATAACCGGGTGATGGATGTAAAAAAAGAAACAAGAAACAAAAGAAATGTTTCGTTTCAAGGTCTCCCTGGGAATCGAACCCAGATTAGCGGAATCAGAATCCGCTGTGATAACCATTACACTAGGAAACCGGAGAGGTGATTGACGTGCGTAGCGTTAAAAGCGGTTAATAACCGAGGGCTTAGTTAGGGCTACGACAGTGGAACCGTAATGCGATGAATAACAAAGTTGAATCACAAATTATCCATCTTCTTCACCACGTTAACATATCCTGCCAGAAAATGGATCGCAATTGCAACAACTACTGTAGATGAAGCATGTCGACTCAACCGCGGGCAGACCGTTCAGATTCACGAACAACTGCCCCAAAGTAGCGTTGGACTGACGGCTTACCTTGTCCCCGCTAAGAAATCCGACTCGACGGAAAAGTGTTCCGAAATTACCCTCCCTTACCTACTTCGTACTCGATGCCCCTTACGAGAGGTAATACGAGTACATCTTACTTACCTACAGCCTACTCCAAAGGTGAACGTCGCATCTGTCAGAATGTGTCTCTGACACTTCATCCTGATAAGTAGTGAGCAGAGCAGGTAAGGTAATTAGTTCTACTTATCGCCAGACAGTTTCGAAGCCAGCATGGCTTTCATATACGATCTTCTTAACAACGACCAGATCGGTCTGCGCTCCAACATCTACAATGTCGTTCTCGTACTCGTCGCAGTCGCCGTGACCAGGCAGTTCATCACCATTATCTATAACCTCTACTTCCACCCTCTCAGCAAGATCCCCGGGCCAAAAGCATGGATCGCCTTTCCGATCCTGAGAAGATGGCTCATGGTGCGCGGCACGTCCGAGTTCACCGTCCGCGAGATGCACGCGAAGTACGGCGAGGTCATGCGCATAGGGCCTAATGAGGTCTACTTCCTGAATCCGCAGGCCTGGAAGGATATCTACGGTCATGGCCATGCCGAGTTTCCCAAGCATTATCCGGAGGGTTTCAAGATGGACACGAGGAAGATCATTGCGTCGAATCCGCAGGACCACTTTCGATTGCGCCGCGCTATGTTGCCTGCGTTCTCTGACAAGGCTCTGTCGCAACAGGAACCTCTCATCCGGACGTATGTGGATCTTCTGATCAAGCGACTACGTGAGGCTGCCGATACCAAGGCTTGCACCAATATGGTTTGCTGGTACAATCTCACGACTTTCGATCTCATTGCAGATCTGGCGTATGGGGAGTCTCTTCATGGTCTCGAGACGGGCCAGTCCAACGTCTGGCTAGAAAACATCGAGAAGATCCTAGTCGTTGCGCCTATCTTCGTCATGATCGGAGCAGTCGGGTTCATTGGCAAACTGGTCCTGCTAGTCTTGAAACCGCTTTTGAGCAAAGCGGAAAGGAGTCATCTAGCCAACGTTGAGAAGTTAGCTATCGGTCGTCTCACGGCTAGAAAACAGCCTGATCGCGGTGACTTCATGGACTACTTCTTGCGCTCGCGGGGACAGGCGCACCAGCTAAGCGATGACGAGATCGTTGTGAATTCAGATCTTCTCATGGTCGCTGGTTCGGAGACCACTGCTACTTTACTTAGTGGACTTACGTATTGGTTGTTGAAGACGCCGGATGCGCTGCAGCGGGTTACTCAGGAGGTTCGCGATGCATTTACGTCTGAGGAGGAGATGACTTTCGTGGAGATTCGCGCGAGATTGCCGTATTTGTCGGCTTGTCTGGAAGAAGGCCTGCGTATCTTCCCTCCGGTTCCTTTGGCTCTTTCACGGAGAGTCCCGGGTGAGACACCCATGGAGGTGTGTGGACTTATGATTCCTCCCAAGGTAAGCGACATTCAGATCGTAGATAAACTGAATGAAAAATAATACCGGATTTGCGATATGGTAAGGAGACTAACATCCTCGACAGACTTCAGTTGGCATTCACCACTTCTCAGCATACACATCCGACATCAACTTCCACAAGGCCCAGGAGTTCTGTCCCGAGCGCTGGTTACCCGAGGCGACGGCCAACCCAGCTTCGCCATTCTACAACGATCGCCGGGATATCCATAGACCGTTCAACTTCGGACCGCGGGATTGCATTGGTCGCAACTTGGCATATCACGAGATGCGTCTTATCATGGCTAAGATCCTGTTCCATTTTGATATGCGCTTGGATTCGAGCTGTGACGGTTGGCATGTGCAGCGAGTCTATGGTCTTTGGGAGAAGCCGCCGCTCAAGGTCCATTTGACGAAGAGGTCTTAAGGTCTATCTTCTTTACTGCTAGGCATCTTCTAGAGTTAATATATTGACGACAACTTGTATAAAGACGTGATTCTTGCTTTGTCGCTGTTTTTACATGCAAAGGAGCTGATTCACGTCGGCTCCCGCCCCCTGGCGTAATTCTATCCGGGAGCTGCTCATCTCCATGGCTAGTGCCACTGTAGAGGAGGGAGGGGTAGCGTTGAATGGATCTCACTGGGGAGATCTGAAGACAAGATATCTCCGATCTCGCTCGTATTGTCTCACTTCTTCCTCCTCATACCAACCTATGAGACCGTACAACCCAAGATTCTAGACAATCACCTGTTTAAAGCAACATGCCCAAGGTCGTTGTAATCGGGTACATCCAATTGACCCTTAACCATTGCCCTCCCCATATCAACATCATAGCTAACACATAACTCCCCTCGCGCAGAGCCGGCGTCATCGGCCTCAGTTGCGCCCTGCGCATCCAAGAAGCCGGACACAGCGTCACCATCATCGCCAAAGACTTCCCCAGCGGCTTTGAGACCATCGATTCCGTCACCCAAATTGACTACACCTCGCCATGGGGCGGCGCACACAACCGCTTCGTCCTCCCAGATCCGGGCGCATCGCCCGACTGCCAGGAAGCCCGTGAGCACGCCATGGCGCTGCTAACGTGGACCCAGATGCGCGCCTTGCACGACGCCCATCCCGAGGCTGGTATCACCTTGTTAAAGGCCATTGATTACTTTGAGGCGCCGGGGCCGGCGCAGACTTCGCTTACGGATGATAGGGCGCGCGATGAGTTCGGGATGAAGGGCTTTCGGTTCCATGCGCCGGAAGAGCTGCCCGAGGGCGTCAAGATGGGGTATGAGTATGACACCTGGTGTGTCAATTCCATGGTTTACTGCGCGTTCCTACTGCGGCGATTTACGTTCAGGGGTGGCAAGATTGGTAGGTGGCTTGTTTACTTACTTTCATCTCGCTTGTGTGGTTCGCTAGATGAAGCAGCGAATGGCCAATGGTTTTGGCACAACTGATGCCATTACAGTGAAGAGATCAATCCGGGATCCTCTCGAGGTCTTCGAAATGAGGGACTTGGCCCCTTTTGACTTACTCGTCAATGCCTCGGGAATCGGATTTGGTGATCACGATGTCTTCATCACGACAGGTAAGAAGACCTGCACAAAAACACATTCCAGGACAATCTCGCCAATGCAGAAGAATAAATAGGGCAAACGTGCCTTGTGGCTAACCCCTGCCCCGTGACCATCACGAGATTGAACGCTGAGGGCATGCCGTCTTTCAACATCCCGCGTAACTTCGAAGGCGGCACCGTTATTGGCGGAACCAAGATTCCGAATAACTGGAATATGAACCCGTCCCTCGAGCTCAGAGAGAAGCTGCTGAGCAATTTTGCCGCCATGTATCCTGATATTCTTGGTCCAGACGGGAAATTCACGGTCATCAGAGACATTGTTGGCAGACGACCGACGCGTAAGGGCGGTATGCGATTGGAAAAGGAGATATCACAAAATAAATGCATCGTTCACGCTTACGGCTTGGGAGGAAGAGGCTACGAGCTGAGCTGGGGTGTTGCAGACAAGGTAGGAAAGCTGGTTACGGCGCATTTGAATGCAGA
This sequence comes from Xylariaceae sp. X3-2, assembly GCA_028637685.1. Classification (NCBI taxonomy): domain Eukaryota; kingdom Fungi; phylum Ascomycota; class Sordariomycetes; order Xylariales; family Xylariaceae; species Xylariaceae sp. X3-2. The sequence continues at coordinate 113,843 of JAJFDI010000070.1, forward strand.
CTCGTTGCCGGATGTAAAGCAGGCCAAGCTCTGACAGGCGGCGAGACGTATTCTAAGAGTATATATTCTACACATATGCGTATCTATCTCCTTCGTCGTCTGAAGTCTTAAGCCAACCCCTATACGCTTGATGACCGTTGAATGCCAGATAAGATAGAGGCGCGGAAAGGCGACCATACTCCCATGCCATGACAAGTGAGCTCTCCGTGTTTGCTTCGCCTAATCACATGAAATCTCGTAAGCTGGACTGCCGTATGCTCATTTTGAGCTGCTTGTTTAGCACCAGAACCCCGACGGTCGCCTTTCAGCCGCCACCCACGACCAGCATCCTAAGATCTCGTGTGATGTGCTCGACGTATTACTTCAGCCGGAACCATTCCGCCGAGAGGCAAGGCCGCCCATATATCCGGATGATCCAAGACTGATGATCTTCGTCGTAAAGATCGGCGAGCGACTGTTTTCTTCGGCTTCCGTATCTCCGACAAGGTACGCAAACCGTAGAAGAGTGTCCACTAGCCAGCTAAACAGTTTAAGACCGGATGCAATGGCGACTTCATCAGCTGGGCATCACGATCTTACGGTCGTGGGTTGAGACCAGATCTGCGGATATCACGGACGTGGGCTTTTTGTGGTTGCGTCCGATGACGAGCACGAAGCGCTCGAGTTGGTGTTTGTAATGCTGTATTATATATAAGCTGACTTTCTTCTCACCGACGAGATGTCGCCAGCGCCGGGTTCGCTTGTCCGCCCGACGTTTGACATGTGTCTCGCCCTCGGACTACCCGTTCCTCGCTGTTTGGCATCGTTTACGAGGCGGCATTGGACCGGCGTTTCCCGTCGCATTTCTCTGGATTGTCGACGACTAGTCTGTTTTCCAGCTCTGTGATGCCCAGGCAGAAAATCCGGATCTCGACAGGAAGCCGGCGCTTCGTCTGAGCTTCCGTGCTGTAGTTCACGATCAAGCGGCGCTGGTATTACTGCTCGCATTTGGCGATAGCGATCTCACGACGCCGCCTTACGCGTGAGCAGATCTCATTAATGAGAATTAATTCTCAAGATCACTGGACGAGATCGCTGCAACCTTGCTGGATACGGCATTCGATCGAATAAGCTAGCTATCGATTGGAGTATTGACGCCTCCGCGGGTCCCGGTCAGTCTTTCTCGGACGCTACATCTAGCATCTAGGGGTGATGCCTTGGTCATAGTCTCTGGTGATATACCTTCGCCCACGGCTGCTGTTGGTCCATTGAGGAGAAAGCATCTACCACTTGTCGAGTTCGGACTAGGACGTAACGAGATGAATCGCGTTCATCTATAGACTATATAATGCATTATATAATATGACAGAAGATGAAAAATATGTTGATGATGGGAAAGATGGAATGCGAAATGATGCCTATTGATGCGGAAGTGCTTCTTAAGTATTTGGCACGACAGCCCGGGAGATGCTCTCAAGTAAGACGATTGGAGTCAGTTACTGCTAGGTTGATTGTGAAGCTCAGGTCGTGGATGTGATGTTAGAAAAGGGGACTAGTAACCATCACGAGGACAAACCTCGTCCTATTCTCTAACGCGCCCTACGCGCACCCCTCAGCAAGTATGTCAGTTGACCGGAAGGTACTTATGGAACACATAGAAGCACGAGCTCTTTTACGTATTCTTCTCCGATGACTGATTGCTTCGGCTGTGGTATCAAACACCCTGAACCCCTTTTACTTGTCTGGGCACACGCATCACTTGGAGTATGTTACAGTACACGCCCCCTGATGCTCATAAATGCCAAACATACATTGTCCACCTCAAAGGGTCACTAGTTGTTCTACATACTGTCGGATCAGACCGTTACGTTTGGAGTCTGTTGTTTTAGGCAGTTTCATGGAGTTCAATGGGGTACTTCCAAGCTCCCCCTTTTTCCATGATCACAATCCGCCAGAACGGTTATGCAGAACCAGGCCTAGGAGTTCTGGGCAAGCAATGAATAATTCGAAGCATGATGAAATGGAATCGATGATGGGTTTTCATAACTTCGTAGTGCCTCCTTTCTGTCCTCTCATAGCCAGCCTTTCAGACCAAGAAAGTCCAAAAGCTAGGGTATACAAACTCCTCCTCGAAGATGCGCCGGACCTGCTCAAGCACAAATTTCTCGACCTTACCCACGTTCTTCAGACTCTGCTTGATGCTCTCGCGCTGTCCAATCTCGCTCTCCACACGGATCTCCTGGAGTAGACCCCCTATTCTTGTCTTCCCCTTTGAAATGGGCCTATCTTCGCTTCGCCCGCTCACACTACTTACGCTCTGACGTTTGGCGTGTTGGTTGTGATATTCAGGTGTCGGAACGGGGGGCACCTCGTCTGCGTCCCCGTCATCATCGTCCGACCCCACGGCCGCGATCGCATCCTCCGGGCTGAGGAAACAGAAATGTACGCGCTTCCTAATATATGCGATGACACCGACACCGTCGAACGTCAGGCCCGTGATGTTCAACTTCAACGGAATACCCACGAAGCTCGGCATCGGGTAGTCGAGCAGGATCATGGCCGTCAGCTCGAGCCGCACGTCCCCTGCGTACCGGATGCGAAAGACGGCCTGCATATCTTCTGGTCGGGGCTCGTGGTGGAATTTCGACGCCGTCTCGTCGTCGCCTTCGCCTTGGCTTTTTTCTGTCTCGTTCTCTGATTTCGTGGGATGGTCGTTCCTGTCTTCGTCGATTGCTGAGCCGCTCAGCGCTCCGCCTGGGTCACGGGTCGCAGACCCTGAGGGCTCGCCTGATGTTGGTGAGAGAGTCGACGCACTATGCTTCTCTCTCAACGATGGTGCAGGCACCTGCAGCGAACTACTCGGGAAGTTTTCTACCGATTCGGAACCCTGAGACTGATGTCTGTGATGGCCGGAGCTCGAACCGGAGCGATGGCTAATGTGTGATCTTGCGTGCAAGGCAGACGTCGCGTCGAGCCAACCATTCAGATGCTGTGCTCCAGCGACAGCGGCAAGTGGTGTCTGAGCGCCTGACCATCCCGATCCCAGCTTAGATTGTAGATAATGCATCTGCGCGCCCCTCGGGATTCCATGTGTCGACACGCCTAACCCGAGAAATGGACTGCTCAAATCAGGCGTCCCGGGCGCATTCCGAAGACCGGCACTATGCACATGCGCCGGGAAGAACCCTTCACCAAATGGCGTCGTAGTCCCGCCGCCGCCACTGCTCGTCGCCCGACTCATCCCCCCATTCCCATCCCCATTATTCTGAGCCCTTAGCTCCGCCCTCCGTCTCCGCTCCGCCGCACGCACGAGATCTGGCTCACTCTCCTCATCATCATGACCGCCCTCCGTATCATCGTCCTGATGAGGCTCATAGTCATCCTCGTAAAAGTCCGGCAAAGGGTCGCATATGTCCTTGAGGACGATGCTCGGCGGGATCTCGCCAAAGGCAAACTGGTGCACGGTGACGGACTTGATGAAGCGCGGCAGCGGCACGGCCTGGAACTTGACGTGGATGAAGTCACGGATGGCCTCCGCCAAGGCCGCGCCGTCGGGCCCGCCCGTCAACGTTTCCCAGTTCAGATCGATGGACATGGTGCCTTCATTGCCATCCACAGCGCATTTCGCTCTAAGCAGTCATCCTCCAGTTTATCCGTATAGCAATCGGGAACAAGTAGCTTTGGCGTGAATATGTATGCCGATGTCCGCTTCCTGATACTTGACGGACAAGTTATGTGGTTGATTAGATGAGAAGCATCGAACGAGTTGCGGAATCCATCGACGAACGAACCGTGTCACTAAAAGCAATCCGTACCTTTTACTTACATATTCCGTATTTCGCACATCGCCTGTAATCTACTAATGAGTAGGTAGGCTTTAGCGGGGCAGTCGCATTCTTGTCCTGGCCGATGTCTTCGGACACTGAGCAGCAGAGGGCAATGACGACCAGGTCAGCCAGTCAATTATTAAACGTGGAAGGTTTGTCCCTCGCTGGGAGTTACCGTAGACGATCATTCCGTAACACCACATACGGAGGTATTAACGGAGCACATACGGATTCTACGTACAACATGACTTCCACGACTCAAGTACGGGTTATTTTTTTCGTCCACCGTCATTCACGACACGCGGACATCGGCTCGTGAAATGTTGAAAAAAGCACACTATATTAAATTTCTTCATGAAGTCTGTAAGAGACAATTAAAAAAAAAACATCATTCACGTGGGTATCTGTCTAACGGCATGCTTGGTATGTAAATCATAGTCCACGTAATCGTCGTCTGCTTGTTGAGTGAAGCAGGTCCTGCGAACCCGTCTGCAACTCCCAGCTTCGTCATCAATTGCCCTTTGCCCCTCGACTTATCCTCCAAGGCAAGCTCCAATAATGTCTGGAGACAAGCCTGCTCTGCCATGTTTGGTAAGTTTCAGTCGAGTAGAGTCTCGTCGTGCCACCTATGTGCAGCTTATATGGAAACACACTCTCATGAATTGTGGCATCAACGTTGGCAGATTTGGCATCATGGCCCGGATAGCACTGGTGCCGAATACGGCGGATTGAATAGGTGCCAGCAGTTTGGCGCTTGGAGAATGTACCTGTCAATCTGTTAGTATGACCTTATCCCCTCGCGGCGTTCCCCTACAGAGGTCTCCCTTACCTGGACATCGCCTCTCGAAAACGTGACTTGTATTCCTTGGGACTCGTTACCGTCGGTCTATTTCGGCCACCACCGGCAAATCCGCGATCCTTGATCCAGCTCTCGAGTTTTTTATCCCACGTGAAAGTGCGAATGCAGTCAATAATCCCCACGACTAGCTCTTTCTTTGCTTCGTCCACGGCAATCATCAGTGAATAGTCCATCACTTCCTGCCGTGCCAGGAATAGAGTGTCGTTGAAGACCGACGCTCTAAGTAGCTTTTTCGAGTGCTCTCGCGCGAACAATGGCGATTCGTAAATATACTCGACCATATTCTCATCCAGTAAAACCTCGTTTTGTTCACCAGTCGACTGAATCTTTCGATTTCTCATGGATCCCTTGAGATCAAAGATACGAGTGGGCTCCCGATCGTAGAACAAGTTCTCCATCAAAAGTAGATCGAGTTTGATTTCTGTACCCGTGACTGGGTTCTTGATAGCGACCTGAAAGAATCCGAGCATCTTGGCGATGACCGAAGGCAAGTCATGAAATAGCGCCTCTGCCATTATGCTAAAGTATGCTGGCGCGAATTTCAGGAATGCCTGGGTTTCGATTTGGGACAACGACTGATCCTCATTTAGCTCGATGCACGACTTTGAGGGGGATAGAGGGAGAACGGGAGTTCAATCTTACCTTCATAACCAAGCGATCATCCTGTGTCTTCAAGAACACTGCTCTCGTCTTGCCGCCTTTGGAATCCCATGGTACACATCGAGACAAAGACTCAACTATGCGATCGGCCACCCCACATTTACGGCGAAGCGCATCGAACTGCTCTGCGTAGAAGATTTTGACTTGCATTTTAGCTGATCCCTCAGAAAAATGATACTTAAAGTGGCTGCTGGAGTTGTGAACGAGACTTGATTCCAGACGCTCGTCCGTTAGAGGTTCTTCAAGGCCTCCGCCACACTTCTCAGCAATGCCCTCGCTTTTCGACGCCGACTGAGCTGTCCCCTCAAATGTTCGGTTATGGAACCGACGAAGCTTATCTTTGTAATCCTCAGAGCTGAGAGCAAAAGCTATGACGGAACTTGGCTCGTCCTCACGAACAATGATGTCGGAGTCGATGAAAATGTGGTCAGAGGCATTAAGGGGGTAGTCCAGAGGGGGCCATTGACTGGCTGACCGTTCATTCCAGAAGTTCAAGAGTGTCTTCATGAAGTTCATCTTCTCATGTTTAGGAAGCTCAAGCGGAATTTCAGTGCTTGAGTCGAGGGATTCTGCAATCTCCTCGAGAGCGCTTCCATCAATCATGGAGCTCTCGGTATCGCTATCACCTTGTTCATCGTCCGTGGCATCTTGGCTTATATTGTGAGCTGCATCTTCAGCTTCTGCTTCTGGTTCAGTGATGTCTTCATTATGGTGAGATGCTCCTGGAGATTGCCCCCTAGTTCCAACGGATTCTGGCGAAACAGTGGCTTCCTCGACAGGAGTAGGTTCTGGTTCCACAGTAGACATACTCAGCTCAGGCGGCTCCTTCGAGGTCGTCTGATCATCTCCTACCGGAAGAGATTTGCTAGCGGCGGCAACATCTTTGCATACCTCAACAGTGGCCCTGATCTTAGAATGCTGAAGAGAAGGTCGGGTTTGAGACATGTTCGCGGCTCTTTTCTTTCTATCTTTTTCGCGCTCTTTTTCAAACTCGCGACTCAGCTGTTCGAAGTGTTTGCGAATCGTAATCACTTTGTCCTTCTTTCCCACAAACCGTGGAATAGAAGATGGGTTCGCCTTCCGATGAGGTTTGATGCTGAATGTCGGGGGTTTGCGAAGCTCGTTTCCAGTCGGAGCATCCGCAGATATCATCCTGTCCTTGTCTTTACCCACGCCATATCCTCTTTTGCTCAGTGCGGAGCTCGCACGAGGCAAAGCCGCCAAGGTAGTCATCGGCTGTGAATTTGCACGGACCATCGGCGGCGACGTACTAGATCCCGCTCTGCGATAGGGACCATGCTCAGGGGTAACCTTGACTGCGTTCGCAATGTTGCTTGGTTGCGCGCCATCTTGAGCAGCTGAGCGGCTAGCGCTTTCAATCGAAGGAGTTAGATGCGGCCGCTGTTGCTCTTCGGCTTGGTCTGTAGCGGATATCTGCGGGACATTGCTTGCTGGGCTCGAAGAAACGGGCTGGGTAATATTGAGCGTCTCCACAGTCTCGCTTACTGGCATGGGCGTCGCGGTAGTCGTAGTGACCTCTCGTGCTTGATCTGAAGGTACTGCACTTTGAGAGGGAGCGGCTAGATCCAATGCCTGCACACGCTCAAGAATAGCACCAGGTGTAGATGCAATCGTAGCCTCTTGAGGTTCGTCCGCTTGAGCCATTTTTTCACTAAAGCTCTCGGGCTGCGGAATGTCGAGGTCGGCTTCCGTGGGCTGGGAGTCCTTCGAAGTGCCCTCTGATGGGACTGGCTGATTGTTCTTCTCTAGGAGTTCGATTGCCTCAGTGGAACCTTCGTTACTAGATAATGATTCCTTTGATTCGTCCGTAAACATCTTGCGCAGTTGAATCATAGTAAGCCTTCTGATGTCTTTATCAGACGGTAGGAAATCGGCCTCGAATTTAGCGAAGGCTGCATCCCACTCGGTCACCTTAACCAACATCTCGCGGAGAACGACGTTGAATGGAATGACCTCGTAGTACTTAGAACTCATGTATTTTTCTTGCAACTTCCGAATAATCGATGTGTGTTCATCTTGAATCTTTTTCGTCAATCGGTCGACTTCTGCCCTGCAAGACTCGGCTTTCTCTGGAGCGATATTATCCAGTCTGATGGCCTTAAGCCTAGCCTTCACAGAACAAGTAAACCTCGTCCATTTATCCTGACAATGAGTGAAGATATCGTTCTTCATATTGAGGTCGTGCTCGACCTTCCAGGTAATCCTGGCACGGGGAACAATGATCTCGAGCAGATCAATTGGGTCGTAATGTATTCGGATAATCTTGTCTTCTAGACCAAAGTAGCGGATGTGATCTCGATGGTGGTCATGCGGGCAATTCCAACCTTGTAAACCCTCATCCCTTACTAGGTGAGTGCCTCGACTCCAGAACGACAGTTCGAGGTATTTGCCCAGTGAATACTTCCACGTGGATCTCGACATCTCGACCTCACGCGTCTCGCGCTTGCATATTTTGCAGTAGCTCCACATCATGATATTGTCTCCGCGAGACTTGCCATTAGCTTCAAGTTCGATAAAGACTGTGAGGCGTGCCTCCCCGTGCACATAGGTTCGATGATGCTGATACATCTTGCGGTCACAGCCATCCGATGTGCAGGTTGATTCGGCTCCGTAGCAGACGTCTTCGATATACTGACCCAGTGTGCAGTCCGGATCCATGTTATTGCCATGGTCCGCATGCTCATCGTAGAAGCCCAGAGCTATGAGTTGTGGTTCCACGCAAGGAATTTTCGTCTCCGTGCAGATTACCGAATGCAAAACCACAATATTCTGGTGCGCATAAGGATCAAAAAGATCCAGATTACCTTGGATATAATTCTCCCATGACCTGGTTTGCGTCTGATAGTTGTAAAGGGCTTTGTCGTACTCGGCATCGTGTACAGCGTGAAGTATTTCCATGATTTGTCGAGGGGCGTTCTGACCAGTCTGATGTACCATCTCCGGTTTGATCAATTGAAACTTCTGAGGCTTGGGCTTTTCTTCATCGCTGCGTTCTTCGACGATGTCTTGGTCACGAAGCCGCTTCAAATACACTAGTCGGCGCTCCTGCTCCCGAGCATTCATCAGAAGATAGGGCTGGGAAAACCTCACGAAGGGCGATGCAGAGAGAATTTTGGTCTCGTACTTCGCGACCATATCGCTGTAAAAGGTAGGCATCGGAACGTCATCCGGAAGTAGAGGGTCAGTAGATGACCGCATATGCGACGAATGGAGAGAGACCCCCTGAGACTGTGCATCGTTTGGTTGGGAAGACTGCTCTTTCGTCACATCTTTCCCATTTGACCCGCCCAACCCATGTTGCGACCCGTCACTCGTCTGGCTAGCTACGATGTCGTCGGGACCCGTGGAAGACGACTCTTGTTGCTTGTCAGTGTCATCTGCAACTGTGTGCTGAACCAACGAGTTTTCGTCTGAAGATTGCGAAGACAGCTGCTGCGTGGAGATCCTGTTCATATCTTCAGTGGTGGGCAGCTGGATCAAGGAATCGCGCATTAGACACGATTCTAGTTTCAGATTGTAGACAACATACACCATGAACTCGGTGATGTGCTTCAACTTGGCAAGTATCGGCGTCGGCGCACCTCGAAGAGCAATCGTACAGCCCAGCTCCTCTTGGTTACTCGACAGAAAAATATATGTCTTCTTGCCTCCGACTACCTCCTCATTGACGAACGTTTTGGCTTCAAACCCTGCACTTTTGCCTGTCTGGAACTGGTTCGGAGGAAGAGCAAGCATGTCCACAGACGAGATGATTTTGGTTTCCAGACATCGTGATACGGCCGATAGGACCGACGACTTGACGTTATAAGCAACGGCTATCCCTGCTTCGGAAAGGAACTGCAATGCAAGGAGGGATACGCCTTTTTCAGCGAGTAGTAACTGAGGGCGTAGGGCAATAATTCTATTCACCAGCTGTTTGAGAAACTCCCTTTCTTGTTCCAAGACTGGTCCCAAGCTCATAAGGTGTTGGTGCCGTTGGTATTCTATGGGGAACGATATAATAACAACTCGTGGATTGGACATCCGGCGCGGCATACTCTTGAGCGCAAGCTTCTTGGTGAAAATGACCCCTGGCACATATGTAGTATCGCTGGGGCGGCCACCAGGTATCTTTTTCAATTTCACGTAATGACGGATGTCAATATCATCATTACGGTCAATATCGGGATCCACGGACGACGTGCATTTCAGAAGGATCGGAATCAACGCCTTCTCCCAGGCAGCTACATTGCGAATGTCCGAGTCGACCAAGAGTTGACGCAGGAGTTTACGAACGTGCGACATACTCGCGGGATTCAGTTCTAGGCGAGGCTCTTTCTCTCCCTTCATGGAGGAGCTTCGAGTCAAGCGGGCAGCATTGGACTTGCCACCAGTGTCAATGTATGGGAGTGTTTCGTGGGACCCAGACGGCCCTCTGATTGTCGCCGCCCTAGGCCGTGGTGAGCGTAAGAGATGGGTTTGATGCCCACTGGTACTCAAATTTCTACGTCTGGAGGAACGGGGCTGATAATCATCCGCACCCCGGCTAGTATAGCTGAATCCGCTGATACTTTTATCAGCCTGGGCTCTGTTGCGAATTCTCCGGCCAACGCCTAAATATGAGCCGAAATTAGGTCTGTCGCTGTCGATGGTAACCGGATGTGGATCGCTTCCGGCGATGGTTCCCATGATGCTCATCTTCTCATCGTCACTCGGCTCCTCAGACATATACTGGGCTAGGTCTGGGTCAATGACATTGTCGTCATGAAAAGCCGGCAGACCAGGTCTGATTGCTGCCTCTTCACTGGCAGACTTCCGGAAGGGGGCTCTTTCATCAGGCGACGGTTTGAAGCGATTCCATAGGTTATGTTTCGAGTGTTGACGCTTATGACCTGACGACTGTGGTCGCCCGGTGTTTACTGACCTCAAAGATCTCGAGGAGCTTGGACGGCTGAGCGGCGGAGCATCGAACTCCAACACAGCAGAATTGCGATTGGACGATTCACCGAGTCGCTTAGTTGCAGGGATAGCCATCATTGGCGTTGTCATAGATCTGCTGTCATCATTCAAGTCGTCTGTCCGCTCGGAGCTCACCTCGTCACGGCTTTGCTTCACTGGAGAAGTAGTGATGGAAAGCTTGGACTGGTTGGGCTGATTGGACTGATTGGGCCGAATGATTGCGGGCAGAAATGTATCATCGGCAGACTCATCCGAGACGTTCGCGTCCTGTCTCTGAAGTATGATACTCAAACACAACTTGCAAACACGCAGCGTCCCTTGCACTTCAAATCTCTGGCCCGAGATTATAGATGTGCAGCCGCTGTCAAATATGCAGCCGCATGTTCTGCAGTGATGCTTGCGGCGGAAAGCGGTGAACGGGGAACCGCACTGATAGCAGTTCTTACAGATTTCATCGGCCATCCAAAACTGCTTGCTCAACACCTGTTTCCGCATCGACTCGAGCTTCGCACTCACGGCTTCTGGCGCACCACCACCAAGTGTGGTGCCAGGTATCCTGAAGTCCCCTGATTTCATCCGCTGATGCTGGTTTGCCTGACTGAATGATTCATGGTGAACGTTGTTATGTGCAGAAGTATTGACCGGGCTGGCCGCTGCTGTCCCCCGCGATATAGAGGACGACCTCGAATGGCTTTCTGAGGGTTGAGATCTATTAATTCGATCAATCACTGCTGGTCGCCGTGTCGTAGGTCTCGCAGTAAGCCGTGTATGTGCGCTAGGCGTAGTAGACTCTGGTGCTGCTTGCGAAAGCGAAGATTTTGAGACTGAAATTGTCGGCGCTTTAACAGGATTGGTGGGGGGATCCAAGCTTCCATCCATAATGTAGCCATCCTCGCGACGAGAGCGGCTTGAACCTGAAGCCTGATCGGGCTGTGCTATTGCGGATTCACCACCAAGAGATGGCATGGCCATTTGCCCGTCATTCGCCTTGATCGTGCTTATCTGACGACCGCCTAGGCTTGAGCCATCATTAGGCCGCGAGGTCGCTGTGTGCGAAACATCTCTAAATACACTGACGTTGCTGACGTTTGCGGTTGCGACGGCAGATGTGGACTTTACCATTGGAGGAATGTCTGGGCGGTTAGATGAACCAGACTTCGATGAAGCGCCACTCGTCAAGGGTGGATTTGATGATGCCTTCAAATGATATTGCTGTGCTTGACCATCGCTAGTTGCATCCGCCTTCGAAGGAGAAACTGAGGGCTCCAAGAACTCCGAGGCTGAGGGACTGGCGGTCGTAGTAGCCAGGTCGATATCCGCTCGTTGTAAAGACGATGCACAGCTTTTCGACGACGGAGGTGCGCTTGGAATCTTTCGAGGCATCGAGTATGCTGACGCAACTCCTAAACCATCCGACGTTGGTGTAGTCATCACCTTATCTTTATCCTTATCCTTTTCTTTCCCACTGACTCCCACTACCTCCTTGAGTCGAGAGTACAGCCCACTGAGCCCATTTTGAACCAAGTCTCCAGCGAGTCCCTTAGTCTCGACAGTGACAACAGATTCAGGTGGCGGCGCAAGGTCATTAAACGTCGTGAGAACCCCTTCCTCTTTTGAAGACGTGTGAATCTTGTCGAGTGCTTGAGCAACATGTTCTCTATCGACCTGAGGCACGGCAGCGATGGACGAGGCCGTGGAAGCACGACGGGACCTGGGGGTCGACGAAAGAATACTCGGTGATAGCATGAGTGGCGGTGGCACGGGTGACAGCAGAGGCTTCTTTCCCGACATCGTAGTAACCAGTCAAGTCTAGTCAATCACTAGACAAAAGCCTTAGAACAACCGACCCCGAATCGAATGGTGGAATGGCCGGCTCGAAGTATGAAGCTCACAAGTAAGACGAGGGACATATTCAATATTACACCATAATGCAAACTCGTTCAGTGAACGAGTATGGCATCAAAATCTCGGCGCATGCGGTTTCACCGGGTCGCGACAGTTGGTCTTTGGTGTGGTGGCGAGGAGGCGGTTACTTGTTTGGCAGATGGCAGTCAGAACGGGGTAACAGAGTGAAAAAAATAAAATAAAAAAAGAGACGGCACGAAAAGACGCAATGAAATCCGAATCAACCAACAGCAGAAGGGAGCGAGACGCCTAAGTATCTCGTAGGGGGTTGATTTGTCAATGGTGATGCTGAGGGAGAGAGAGAGAGAGGTTAAGCTTATGATTAGCGGGTACACCAAGAGTCGGGACGTGAGACGTGGGATGAGACCAGCGGCAGCAGCTGCGACAGCAGCAGCGACAGGCCAAATAATAGGCGCATGTAATCCGTAATCCGTACTTACGTATAATACGGAACGTAGGATGCTCGGTAATCAGCAGGCAGGTAGGTAATCGCTGATGCCTGCCTCCTATAGGGTAGCGGCAGCCATAGGGTTGGTGGTCGGCAGGTACTACCAATGCCTCGCTTCAGGCACGACCGTTACATATTTCGCACCTGAATGTATTGAAGTTTTGAAGAGTGACGCAAACTGGTGGAGTTGGAAGTTGCCTTCCTACCCAACGACGGCAATTCCAGGCTCACGCCTGCCTGGGTTCTTATGGGTCCCCGCACCGCTCCCGCCTGCCGCTAGAGCACATCACGTGATTACGCATCTGCCCATGCCCACTGTCGCCCTTTTTGCGCGTCCCGTACCGCACCGTGCCTACCCCGTCGGTATGGATGATGCGTCCCATCGGTCCTCTACGTAATTGTACCGATGCTAACTAACCCACCACCCAATATTTCGTAAGTACAACAACCCTCAACGACACATCGTACAACACCCTTAGACTCGCTCTCATTCAGTCTCCGCACACTATCATCGCACTATCTCCAGACGCATCAATAAATAATAGCACTGGCGTTGGATTGTTGATCGTTTTGATTATTTGCGCTGTCATTTCGATGACTGCCTCTGTCCTGACGACTCAACGTACGGATTGCTGCTTCTCTACGTGCCAAATCGAACTCTGGCCTGTGAATCTCAAGTGAGAATCAAGCATGGCACATTTCATTGAACAAGCCCCGGATGTCCCCCCGGCTGCGCTGACTTCGTGCTTTTCGGATATTCTGGGCGATACAAAGATCCGCCGTTCACTTGTCAAAATCTCCAGCGCCCAGAACGAGCTTATCCGTCGGAACGAATCGTGGGAGAGCGCCCTTAGCCAACGGCCCAATGGTTTTGTGAATGTACCACCAGATGTTCTGGAACAGCTCAAAGCTTCCCACACGCGACAGAAGCGTGCAGCACAGTCGCATGTCTCTATGGCTAGGAGTCCCATCGGGGATCTTGCACAGGCTTCTGAGCCCTTTGGGAGCCAGGGTTCATCACATCATGTCGAAGGGGAGGAAGGGGCTGATAACAAGATGGGCTCTGATAATGACACGGACATGTCATGGTCTCACAGTTCTGACGCCCATCTTCACCCTCCAAATGCCGACAGCGAAGAGCCAAGCCAACCATTTGTTACGCAAATTCCGGAGAAATCACCACCACCACAGGCCACTGTCCTAACTTCGCCGGGTCCTATCTATTCGCTCAACTCTTCGCCGAGCAGTCAAGGTCCTGAAGATGAGCTTGAAGTCGAAGTCCCTGCTGCGCTTGCTCACTGTCCTATTCCCATCAACAAAACGGCCCAAACAATGCTAGCAACACCCCCTTCCGCCCAGATACCTTGCACATTTGATCAATACACGCAGAGCTTTTCTACCGACGACTCTGTGAATCTGAATCTGCAGCCAAAAGCTCAACCAAAACAGACTGTATATAAGCCTATCCCTAAGCTATATCAGCCATCTAAGCAAGACACTGGCTCGTTAGTCTCAAGAACCAAAGCCGGTGCCTTCAAAGGGGTGCCTGATCTGAAAGAAGTGGTGGCTTCTGGAAGTTCCTTGTCTTCCGACAATACGTCAATGTCTTTCATACCCTCTACAGTCATTGATAACCAACACCTCGAGACCATGCATGCATCGACGTCTGATAACGACATCATCAACTCTCGAGATCGCGGATGTATGGAACTACGCAGATCACCTTCCTTAGTCGAAATGCCTCCGCCATCGTCCCAAGTCTCCTGTTCTCCACACCCGTCCACATCCGTCACTCGCCCTGTTGCTTCGCCCGCTGTGGCACCGCAAGACCGGGAACCTTCGTTCGGTCTGTTCAGAGCTACTTATCCAAGTTATAGGGGAACCATGGAAGATTTCGTCATGGCATGCAGCTATATACAGGGACAGGGCCACAGAATTCGAACGTCCTTGTATGACGACTTTATCAGAGCTTGGGCCGAGGGCTATTTGCCTTATGTCGAAGAGTGCGATTCGGGGGATCCCCCCCGGCAGGTGATGGAGGCAATCGAGTGGTATAACCAGATTGACGATGACCCTTTATTTACTTCAAGGGTTGTCACACGTCAAAATCTGGCTTCCGTGCTTGAGACTTACCCGGATGAGTTGAAACCCTTGCGCACCTATATTAATTTCGTATCCCGCCAAGCGCCTAAACACTTGTTCTCTCCGAGTATCGCTGCGCCGAATTTGCAAGGACACGAATCCACCAGACAGCGAAACCAATCGAACAAGAACTTCCCTACACAAGCGTCAGTGGAGGCACACGCATTGGAGTCTAGGTCGTCAGCATTTGCCAACCAGACAAATCGGCCTTATCCTGCTGGTCCGTACATGCCAAACCCTAGACCCTTCAGCGTAGCAGAAACCCGACAGGAGCAGCTTAATGCCTCAACCAAATCCCTCGAGGCCACATCCTCACACAAGAGACTCGCCGACCACGAGCTTCATCGCGACGCGACCAAACGATTATCCCGGAATTCTATGTCAAATGCTCGTGGTAATATGGCCATTGCCACCGGCGGCCTTGTTGGTGGTCTTTCTGATCGACTTGACGACCATGCTCAGGGCTCGGTTTCCCCAGAGTCTACGAGAACACGGAACCTTACAAGCACGGAAGATCAGGAGGAGAGGCGCAGACAACGACTCGCGAAACACTTCAAAAAGCGTATGGCGGGACAGAACTAATGAGGTGACGCCCGCACTGCTAGGTCTGCCCGTCAGGGACAGATGACTCAGAGATCATTGTCACCTGAGCGGCCTTGAAGCTGAACAACATGCGTATCATGAAGGATGGCGTTCTATAAGTCTCGTGATATTCATTGCCAGGTTTGCTATGTTTTTGTGCTCGTCATGTCGGTCCTTGGAGCAGCATATACGTATAAGCATAGGAGTTTGACACGCCCGAGTGACGCACAGCTGCCACAGGCAGGATTCCAAGGCGTCAAATTCTTGCGCAGTTCTTGAAGCTTTTAGCTAATTATCTACGTAGGCACATGTGTAATCATCAGAAGACACTCTTGATAATTCTCCTTTTTTTCATACAAGCCACACGACAACTACTGCGTGTCGGCGTTGTTCTTGGCTTGCTGTTTCTCGTCTTCTTCAGGGGTCATAGTGCGCAGCTGCAGTGCGTGAACACCGCCCTCAGCTGCCATCTCATCGCGCAGAAGGCCGTACACAATGCGGTGGCGCGCAGGCTGCATCTTGGACCGGAACGATTCCGACGTAATAACCAGACGGAAGTGCGTCTCTCTTGATGTACTACCTTGCATAGGCTTATGATGCGCGTCTGGATTGCTGTTAGTGAGACGTCCAACACGAGCAGGGCGCTGAGGCAAAAGGGGTGGTAGTAGCAGTGCATCAGGGCGTGGCCATAGAGACGATGAGTACGCGCGAGGGCAGACTTACGTTTATGGGAGTCGTTGAAGATCTCTAAGCGCGTCGGTTTAAGCGCTTCCGTGATCTGTCCAAGGCCACGACTGTCAGTCTTTGTTTGTAAAACTGCCCACGCTTTGCCATGGTCAATAGCAAGGCCGGAGGGAAGCCGAATTCGCACCTTGGTCCGGATGGAATCCTCAACAGGAGTTTCGGACGCCATTGTTCCAGCGGACATTAAACGCCTAAAGCAGACTGGCGCAGGGAAAGTCGTTCGCACGGCCGGTGCTAGAAATACGGCCGCGGTTTTTCGGCGAAACATGAATACCCGCGATCTCGAATGCCGAGATGAAAGCGATGCTTTGGTTGCAGACTCAGACAAGACACCTGTTGGTACTTGAAGGTATTGTCGATCTCACGATTCTGGAAGGTGGTATTTCGCAACTAGTATCTGGATCTCATATGCGGAAACGGGTATGATGTAATAAGTCTATACCCAGCATGTGACCGTCGTTGCCGTGCCAGAGCGTGTACTAGGCAATTATTGCGATGCGATTTCAAATGCTTTATCTCAGAATCATGCAACAGGTACAGTACCTTAGTAACTACGAAATACGAAATACGCAATAGCCAGGCAGACAAGCCGGTTGGCGATCACGTGCAAGCAGGTCGTCCGCAAACGGAGCGTTACAATTGCACATTCGATCGCGAAGAAATCGTACGGCCAATGGGGAAGGGCACAGTGTGAAGTCTGCCGATGGTGTGATATCATGCCGGGGGGGTACCTGCTGTGGAGCGTGGCACGGCCACACGGGTACCTGGTTACGGACTGCTAACCCCTCCAAACGGCGGAACTGGCACGAAGAGGTAGGTACGGATTATTCGCTCATTAATTATCTCCTTACTCATCGCGAATTCCCCCAATGAGTTACCGTCGATACGACCATCCAACTCGCCACCTATCTATCTATCCTACCTACCTAAGGCATTCTACCTACCTACACTACGCTACCTACCAACCTGACTTAACGTTACCTACGAGTAGATCTATCTGCTCGTACACTGCCTGCTGCTACTGCTACTGCTACCTGCCTACTGTACCTACAGACCGTCTTGGCATTCAAGTCATGGCCCAATTACGCTGCCTTCTCGCCGCCCTATAATTCCTATCTAGCGTCCACCCCGTCGACGCATCTTGACTTATCTCGCCCCGGCGCATTATCAAGTAGGCCCATAGTCCCGTCGGTAATACGGGATACCTAGCCGCTACCTGTAAGGTAGGTACCTACATTACCTTCTCTTGGCCCTTTGGATCCGTGATTTTGGTACGCAGCCCACCTCATTTATTGAGATCCAGACGGCGCTTGGCTTTAGGCTCTGCCGATCGGTGCAGCTGTCCGTCCCGGAATGCGGTTGTGTGGTGGGGTAAGGGTAGGGGTAGGGGTAGGGCTGCGTCGTATTCCCAACTCTGCGCTGACTGCTTCGGTCGCTGCCGCCGCTGCTGCTGCTGCCGCTCGTACTTCGATATGCTGTTCCCAACAACAACCCTCGCTTCTCCACCCGTTGTCCGTCGCGGCTGTCCCTTCCCGTGCGACGAGGTACCTCGGGCCAACTGTAGTGGGCCGCGGATTTGCTACTTCTTGTAGAGCCAGACCGTCGTCCTCCCTCAGATCTCCCACTTCCACCATCAACATCAATATAAACATCAGTAACGCAGCCGCATATCATAGACCCTCCATTCTTGCAACTGCGCGGTCTGCGGCTTCTCGGGATTCCTTCAGAATGGCCTCCTCACTCTCTCTACCTAGATTCCCACTCTTTGAGGCCATATCGCGGCATGACCCGCGGTCTACTGTTGTCGCGCACTGTCTTTCTGGCCGATCCTTCAAGTATGGCGAGCTACTCCCGGACGTGTGTCGTGTGCGCGACCAGATCTACAATGCCGCCGGCAAAGCAGACATTCGTGGCGAGCGAGTTGCTTTCCTAGTAGAAAACAGCTACGACTATGTTGGTACGGAACTATTCCCATGAGATACACGCAATGGCGCGAAGAGAATCCCTCGGTTTTGATTGACGCTCCTGAAATAGTCACCTTCCTCGCTATTCTCGCCGCCCGCGCAGTTGCCCTACCTCTCTCGCCTCCCTTCCCTGCACCCGAGCTTCAGTATATTCTCTCACAATCCCAGGCCTCTTTGCTGCTTCATTCGGCCAAGTTTGCCTCCAAAGTGAAGGAAGTGCTCGAGACATCGTCAAGTGCAGACCAGGAGTTCAAACTGACTGTCAAGACCTTTGAACTGTCCAAGCACCTTGGCTTCTGTCAGGATGACTCTGTCTTAGAAACGGTCTCTATCACCGAGGATACTGATACAGAGGGCGCTGGTATGATGCTGTATACCTCGGGAACCACGGCGCGGCCAAAGGGCGTCCTGATTCCCGAAACGGCTCTGACAGCACAGAGTCGCTCCTTGATCGAAGCCTGGAAATACACGCCGAAAGACAGACTGCTTCATGTATTACCTCTGCACCATATCCACGGCACCGTCAACGCCATCATTACGCCATTGTTTGCGGGAAGCACTATCGAGTTTCTCTTCCCTTTCAACGCGGATACTGTATGGCGGCGCCTGGCGATCCCGTTTCTGGAAGCCCCCAACTCCAATGGGTCTCCGAATGCGCTCCAGAAAGGACTCGCATACGCCAACTTTCACAGCAGTATGAGCCGCACAGTTTCGGAAACCTGTAGCACAGGTACCAGTACCCCTCTCAGTGTCGACTCAGTGCTATCACCTTCAGACGTGAACAAAATCAAGCAGATCGCCGCTGAACTATATGACATTACTCAGCCGACAACTGGCTCCGACAAGCGTGATGAGGCGATCGATGCTTCTGTGACGTCGCCAAATATGGCTAGAATCAACCAGTTGGTCCTCGAGCTGAATGACGTTGCCCGCACGCAGCCTGCCCGCCCGACACCCCTTTCCAGTGAAGTCGCGCAAACCAATGGCAAGACTAGCAATCCAATTCTAGAGGACAAGTTTGCCAACATGTCCAGAGAGAAAATTACATTCTTTACCGTCGTGCCTACAGTCTACACACGGCTTCTCTCCACACATAAGGACTTACCTTCGGAACTTGCTGAGGCCGGCCGTATCGCCACGAGCCCTGAGCACATGCGTGTGGCAATTTCAGGCTCCGCTGCTCTTCCTACGCCGGTGAAACGAGCGTGGAAGGACTTGAGTCGTGGTAACGTGCTTCTGGAACGCTATGGTATGACCGAGGTCGGCATGGCGCTCTCCTGCGGTCTCGAATTTGACGACCGTGTGGACGGTAGCGTAGGCTGGCCGCTGCCCGGTGTTGAGGCGCGTCTCTTTGATACCGATACGAATGAGATAATCCCATCAGATGTGGTTGACCGAGCAGGAGAAATCCAATTGCGCGGCGCCAATGTTTTTCGTGAATATTGGGCAAACCCCACAGCTACGGCTAAAGAGTTTATACCCGGTGACGACGGCAAGGGGTCGTGGTTCAAGACAGGCGACGTTGCCGTGCGCCGGCATGTGCCCGCCCCAGCCGGCACCGGCAAGAGCGGCGCCTGGGCACAGGGTCCCATGTACTTCATCCTGGGCAGACAGAGCGCTGATATCATCAAGTCAGGCGGCGAGAAGGTGTCTGCTCTCGAAGTAGAGCGTGAGCTCCTGTCGTTGCCCGAGGTGTTGGAAACGGCTGTCTTGGCCGTGCCTTCGGGCAAGTGGGGACAAAAGGTCGGCGCAGTTGTGATTCTCGACCGCAAGATTTGCCCTGAAGGCTGGAAGCCCTTGGATATGCGCCGCGCCCTCAAAGGCCGCCTGGCAAACTACAAGATCCCGCAGGTCTTGAGAGTGGTCGAGCATATCCAGAGAAATGCCATGGGCAAGATCAATAAGAAGGACCTGTTGCGCAAGGTCTTTGTGGACGATTTCAGTGGTGACGAGATTTGAGATGTCAGCGAGCATGAAATAACACGAGCATCGACATCTGTTTCGCCCTGGAACCATCCAGCTGAATACGAATGGTACTCGTCCTCGACCATGGAAGTTCATATGTATATACCTGACACCTCTTAGTCGAGATCGAGTATCTGCCTTCCCCCTTTCTACAGCCCCTAGATCACATCCTTAGCATGGAGAACAATGGCCTCTATCCGCGCTTCACGATAGAGATATAGACCAATGCATACTCACCCAGGACGCATACCCTTCTGTACATATATCAATACATGTAAAAAAAATACAAGCATACATGCATACAATTCATTTATCTCTATACCGACCTACCTAGCAGATGAATGAAACTGGGTACGTGATGTTGATTAGAAAGTGATGGTCCCTTATGTTCACCTAAGGCCTACAAGCGAGCGCCTTGGGTTATCTACCTTCGTTACTGCAGCATCATGAAGTGTGTCCTCGTCATCTACGGAATAAATCTAGTACTATTATGGTCCGCGTCTCCCATTCCCTACAGTTCGCTGCTCATTAACCAGCTGTCACGCCGTCTCTCAAGTCTATCCCATTGCATGTGTCTGTAAACGAATATCTATACGCCCACACATCTGTCTTCCCCTTTAATTCAGGTAAAGGAATGTAATCTTATCACACAGTCAGTTGTGAAAGCAGGATCAAGCTGACACATCGTAAACCATACGTGTAGGTAGTACTGAGACTATTTTCTGGTCTTATTTAATCACGTTCACTAGTGGCTTGACAGAAGACTCGATGTGCGGTGGGAAAGGATGAAGAAATCTATGGACCTAACAGATAAACTATGAGGCCGAGGTCGGATTGTAAAGGCCTCGTTACCACACAGCTTTAGCTGGCAGTACCGTACGGAAGGAGCGTACCTGTGTTCTGTTTCACCGGTTCAAGAAGAACAGACTACCCATACCATAGAACACTAGAATCAACCCAGATCCATAACCGCATGGCTTCACGTTCCATTTTAGCTTGTCGACGTATTAATTCGTATTATCGACCAGCATCCGTCCCCTGACGGCAGATAGACCAGACCCATGATCTACCAAATCCATATCATATGATGATTTTCGGGGGAAAGGCAACGCGGGCGTCAAAACGCCACCGCTCGGGTATAAATACCACGCTGCCCTACCCTTGAACGATACGAGCAGCTAATCCGTAGCAAATAGAAACTAGCTTCCGACGGAGAAAGTCCGTGGTATGAAAGCGTATCACGCTATTATGACCAAAGGAATACCGCTGCTGTTCATAGTAGGCTCCGTTTAAACAGTGTGTTTGGCACGGGCGCGAGTGCTACCGGAGTGGGCAGCATCGGTGTGGCCGGAAAACTCGACCTGCTCGGTAGCGGGGAGCTTGAGGATCTCCTTGAATCGTTTGCCGATGGCCACGAGAATCTTCTGGCCCTTCTCGGTAGATCGTCCTTTGCCACCAGAGACGTCGCCTTCACCGCGACCGGGAATGCTCTTGCCGATGGTGCGAGTCCATACACCAATACGGAAGAAGGCCTTTCGAACGTTGACGACAACACCCATGACCTCGCCATCATCTTCGTCCTCGAGGGTTTCACCGATAGCAGCCAACATGGTGTGGAGCCAGAGCTCGTTGATGTCGATGCTGCGCTTGTCCTTGAACTGGTAAGACCACTTGCCACCGTGCTTGTTCTGGGGATCCTCCCACTCGGGTCGCACACCCTCCTTGAACAGGTGGTAATCAGACTTCATGGCCAGGTCAGAGACGGGCGCAATGTTATTCTGTTGAGAAGCGAGTCAGTCTAATCCGTACGTAAATCGTAGAAGATTGGGAAAGAAAAATACTCACGTAAATTCCCCAGAATTCCTCAACAGAGTTGAAGGTGATGACCTTTTTGAGCAGATCGTTCCAGTTATCGGTCTAGGCAAGTTAGTAAGAGGCATTCAAAACACAGGGTGCCGACAAGGAGACACGAGAGCACACACTCACCTTGCCACTAGAAGGCTTGGTAAACCAAAGAGCCCATTTGTTCTGCAAGGGGTGCTTAACGTTGAAGTTATCCTTGTCGTGGAAAACGGTGACCAGTTTACCGTCATCATTGACGTCGGCGGCAGTAAGGGCGGCGTCGTTGGTCTCGCCATTGGGCGAGATGGGGATGGTAGTGAGGTCGACTTGTACAGACATTGTGCTGACGATCTCTGGAGTTGGCCTTGACTAGAGATGGCGATAGGCTGAGAAGCGGATGAGGTACGAGGCGGGATCGCACAGGCAGATGTAGGCGATGGAATCGATACGAGGTGGTTTCCACAGTCGTGACTGGAGTGGAGGTGGGAGAAAGACGTGGAGCGGGAGAGGCGGTTATCCTCGAGAGGGCAGAAATATGTAGTGGATGGACTGACGGATGGATGGAAGGAAGGAACGGAGGGGCGGGGTGCGCTTGAGAATTTCAGGCTCGACCTTCTCTTGCAAAGTTGAGGCTCGCAGGAAAGATGGGGATAAAGTTCCGGAGAAAGCAGGCAGAAATTCTATCGGGAGGTTCGATGACGCGTTCGCGCAGTGGCAGCAGCAACGCAATCCACCTTCAGGCCGATGTGATAGAGCGATATTGTTTGTCGGGTCTCGTGGCGATTGCGGGTATCGTCACGGCAGCAGGGTCGTCGCAGGTAGCTTTTAGGGCTGAGCTAACACGAGAGTCCCTGAAAAGTAGGACGTCGCGTGGAATCGAATTATACCGGGGGGTAGGTGATTTGCTCCAGGCAAAGTGGCACTCGTAGGATGGGTTAGGTAGTCAACGTCGTCCTCACGTTTCGTCGCAATGGAATAGATTTTCAATCTGTTCGATACCTTTTTTGAAGAGAAGGCCGGTGGGGCTCTTTTTACTGGGCAAGTTCCGGGTGTACAAAGTACCTACCTGAGGGACCATGATTCGCCTTGCGAACAGGGCACCGGTACATTCTGTACTGGGATATTCCGTGTAGAAGGGTAAGTGCGATCCATGTCAGTTTGCATTCTACATACCGCTTTTCTGCATATTCCGCGATGGTCCACTGCGACTACCTAGGTACTTGTACCTATGTAGGTAGGAACAGTATTCCGTACCTAAGGTTGAGTTTTGCAGCGCTGTGACCTCACTTGTCTCAACCTGGGACAGCGACTTCTGTTAGGTAGGTACGCCGTGACGTACGCGAAACCTATTGCAGCCCCTGTTATCTCAGAATAAATGCGGATTTGCGAGTAAGAAGGTTTTTGAAACGTTTTCAGGTGCTCACATGGACCTTATTGTGTTACCTACAAGTACCGGGTAGGTACTGGAAGTCCCACCAGATGAACACCACTGTGCAATCGTACTGTCCTGTAGGTACCTTAGGTACTCCGTATGAATTACCTAACGGATTACAGGCTTCCGTTAGGTATTGTCCCCTATCCCGTATTGCATGCTAAAACGTCAACCTCAATGGATGCCTCGTTGGGCATGCAGCAACTCGCATGAATCATAATGATTTACTAAGTTTCTCCCCTCGTCACATTCTCTCTATCTGTCCTTACTTGTACATCCACAATCACCACGCCAACTCAACTGCCTAAACCACGGAATACTCCAGTAAGGATTACGACTTCACTCAATTCGCCCGTTATGTGCAATGAAGATGAGTCTTGGTGGTGCATATCCACTATCTCACGTTATATCATCGACCTATACAGGTAAGGTAGGGAGATACTAGGTATCGACAGTGAGCCAGAGGCTATGGCAGTCTGCGTCAGATGAGGCTATGCCAAGATGTGAACGCAGTGAATGCCATGATATGGTACGATGTCGTCTGTGGTAGGGAGAAAACCAGTTCAAGCGGTTTAAATAGCAGTCAACCTCACGAAGAACTCGATGCACTCAACTCATCATCAAGGTCTTGAACAACATCCCCCCTTCGACACAAAGAGCTGATACCGACAGCTCCCCGAATTTCAGCCAATAGCTTTATAACTAATTAATCACGATGGCCTCCTCGACTATCCAGAGCCCCGAGCGGCTTCTTGGTATGCTCCCGGAGGAGCCACCTGTGGTCGTGACGCCGATCAAATTTGCTAGCTCTCCTTTGGCAGAGGATTACGGCTCCTTCTTCGCCATGACGATAGACAACTTGCTCACCCCAGAAGAATGCGCCAAGCTTCGAGACAGTATTGGGGAAGGTTGGGAAGATGTAAGCAAGGGGACCTCTTTTCGCGAATGCCAGAGGATGCTGGTGTTCTCCCACGAATGGGCCTCAGCGCTCTATGAGCGAATCCTGCCTCATCTGCCAGATCAAGTAAAGGCTCTCCATAAGGGTGATCCTCTGGCTGAAATCATTGCTGGCCCGTCGCATCTCAAAGCCAGCGTGGGCGCGAAGAAGAGCGTTTGGCGCATCAAAGAAGCCAACGAGCGACTCAGCTTCCTACGTTACCAGCCAGGCCACTACTTCAAGCCACATTGCGATGCTCTATATGCGCGCCCGGGAAAGGATGAAAGGAGCTTCTTGACATGCCAGATTTACCTCAACGACGCACCCGATGCTCTCAATGGCGAATCAACCGGAGGAGAAACTCGTTTCTGGCCCAACCAGGCGGATAAGCGGAAGAAAGCCTCTGAGACGGAAGACGAGTTGCGAGACGAAAGCGAGATCCCATTTCTCGACATCAAACCAAAAGTCGGCAGAGCCCTGGTGTTTCAGCAAAGAATGCTATGGCATTCTGGTCAGCAAGTGAATCAGGGCGAGAAGTTCACCGTGCGACTGGATTTGATGTTTGAACGACATTTTGAGAAGCTCCAATGAGTTGCAGGCCATACCGCCATTTGCCCGGGAGTCCGGTTCGTCTAGAATCTAGGCCTTTTCCAGCTTATTTTAGAAGAGAAAAAGTTCCGATAGGTAGCAGTTTTAATGTTCATTTTTAGTGCAACCTCTTCCCCCGTGCTGACTCTTGCAACAAGGTAGTAGAAAAGAAAAGAACAAGCCAAGGTGGTGGTGTGCTGGTGAGCGGTAGTGAGTCAGTCCGGGCCGGCGCTTGGGCAACTGACAAGTTGACAACCCGCAGTTGGATCGGGTCTAGAGTCGGATTAACCACGTTCACGATAGTTTCGTTCGACTGGTCCGAACCTGCACCCCACCGCCGCGTCTTCTTACTTACAAAACTGACGGGTCCGGAATTCACTCCCACGCACTCACTCACTTCCTTTACCTCACGAACAATCTTCTCTCAGATCACTCTTCTTCAGACCCGCATTGTTCCCCTTTTTTCGCCGTTCCTGCGTCTACTATTTACGCGAATGAGCCCTGCGAGACAGTTGCTGCCTCCGTCAAGCAGACTGCCTGCTACGCGCTCGCTTCAAGACCAACCCGAGTCTTGCATTAACACGGCATTGAATGATCTTTACAGGCTTTACTGTCCATTGCCAACGTCGCTGTCGTTTCAGACAAGTCCATCGTCTAAAGATACACTACCAGCGGCCGATTCAGGTTACGTCTCTGGAAATGATGACTACAATGGAGTAGATGAGGCATTTCTCGACCTTCGCGATGATCCCTATGAGCGTGCCTTCAGCGGGCGCTGGTTGACATCATTCCTGGGCCGCGCGGAGGAATTGACATGTTTCGATAGCGAAAGCTCGCGACAGCGTGCTATCGACCTGGCATCGTGTGTGCTAGCTTCTTTGTTCCACCAGGAGGACAACGACGAGGAGGACACCGAGATCACCAGAGATTGCCACTTCACCTTGAATCTGGGTTCGCGCACAGCCCAGGAGGAGGGAACATGTGCTGGTAGTGAATCCATCACTATTCAACTCACGGATGGTCTGGCTGGCAAGGACAACAATGACCATACCGACGTGGGACTACAGAGCTGGGGCGCTGCTTTCGTCCTCACGGAGCTGATGTGCAACTACCCCGATCGTCTTACTCTCACGAAGGACGTCCTTGGGTCCATGCCGAATATTGTCGAGCTAGGAGCGGGCACAGGCCTCGTGGGTATCGCCTTGGGCAAAATTCTACCGCCGCTCGGTGTGCAGGCACCGACCATCATCGCAACCGACTTTCATCCAACAGTCCTTGAGAATCTCCGAGCCAACATCGGCAAGAATTTTTCAAAGCAAGGCGGTGCCGAAGACTGCACTAAGCCATTGATCCAGGCTGCGCATCTGGACTGGGAGACGCCGGACCTCTCCTCGCCGTTAGATAAAGAAGCCGATATGCTCGTCGCGTCGGACGTTATCTACAATCGTGATCACGCAGTTTGGCTACGAGACTGCGCAGCTCGTATGCTCAAGACAGACGGCATCTTCTGGCTAATGCTGACGGTCCGAAGCGTGGGAAAGTTTGAGGGCATCTGTGATACGGTTCGTCTAGCCTTCAACGGACACGATGGGCTGCGGAATTCGCAGGGCTCTGTGCTCACTATCCTCGACGAGGAACGCTTTGCGCGACCAAACGGCATTGGACGCGGCGATGAGAGCGAGTATCGGCTCTTCAAGATCGGCTGGTCTTCGTAGGGCAAGAGTGGTCATGAATCGACGGAGGTTTGACCCCGAACCGACCATACATATGGTCTATTGAGGGAACGTCTCAACATTCTTTATCCTAGTCGTGAATAGAAGCTTCGTCATAAGAGCAATAGATAAGAACAATACAGATTGACAACCGATTTGCGATATAGACAACGTACAAAATTGCCAGGTGAAAATAGGAATGTCCGAAGCCATGGTCGACTATCTTAGGTACGTAAGGTAAGGTGTCCCGAGAATGGAGGTTGGACTTGCAGCAGAACGACCCGCAACTGATTTCGTGAATAACGGCATGTCTCGTAAAATCTGTTACAGTGAATGGTCGGTCGTCGGGTTCATATTTGCGAGATCTCAATCAACTGCATTCATTGGTCAGTCTGCGGTGGGAAGACTGAAAGACTGCATGCCTGCGTCGGGTGAAACGTTCCGCCCGAAATGGTTCTGCGAATCGGCTTGCCTGAATAGCGGCCGTGCAGTCATGTCGTAGAAGGGTCCCAATTCTCAGAGTGTTGCCTAGCAAAGTAGACAAGGAGTCAGTATTCCGACGATGTACGTGTATGATTGAGCAATGCTTGGGAAGGAATGCAAGAAAGCGAGGGATTCACGCGTAGAGGAAGAGCTGGTCAGAAAGAGGGTATGAGTTCATTCCGTTGAGAACGGTCTAACAGCACAAACACTGGTTTTCATCATTTCCAGGTAGAATAAAGTAGATATGGTCAGAAACAGCACAAAGTTTGGCCATTCTTCCAAGGCAAGTTGGAACGTTCAGCCAAACCATGGGCGTATTCGTCATTCCGTTTCGAGGTTTAGTGAAAAGAGGTTGTCAACATGAGCGGCCTACCGTGATGTTTACCAACAAGATGCGCCGACATGATCCGCGCTCGGTCGTGGAAAGGATGTAGGTCGACAAGCGGATGTTCTCAACATATCGTCGCGTCGTCGCGTCGTGGGAACCGTGGGAACCGTGGCCGGACTGGGTGTAGTCGTAGCGGATGGTTGTAATTTCGTGGTTAGGGTCACGTCCGAAGGGCGGTCATTGTGGTGGGTAAAGAAATGGAACAGAAGTTGGGGAGGTGAATGGTGTGGGAGAGAACAGCGTGTCGGAACTTTTTTGAGGGAAGTGAGAGGAACAGTTGGCAGGCATCGGAAGTGGGAAGATACAGGTGACCGAGACTGTTGCCCAGTGCTCCTCAGATAGCACCCACAACACGATAGATTGTTAGGTAAACAGCTTTGTTGTTTGCTGCCGAATGGGAAGGTGCGTCCTTCCGATCCTTCTTTACATATATCAATGTAGGTAAAGCATGTGAAAGCATGTGATCGTGTGTATTCGATTCCTGCAGACAGTAAGAACCAAAACTAAACAGATAATAAGCCAGGTACGCATGTTAGCTACGAAGACATGAGGTGCATACGGGAACTTCACTACGTGTGCCTACGTAGGGAATAGGGGAAGTTACTAGTAGGGTTGATGCAAACACGTTGAGTACACTGGCTGCCTTAGGGACATCTCGAGACGCTTCGGTTGTTGTTGGAGACCGTTGTCAACAAGTAGTTGTAGTAGTTAATTCGATAACATCATATGTTTCGCCGTGGGACGAAGATCAGCCTTGACTGATGTGGACACCCTTTGCAGACATTACATATATCATGAGAGAAGATCATACGCAAAACTATGTCTTGTAAAAATACAGCGTGGTGCTCTATACCGTAGACTTGAAAAAGCTTGCCAGATCAAGATCGACTTTGCGCCCTTCCCAGCTGAGGTTCCCCGACCAAAGTCCAAGGTCAAATTCAACAAACAGAACTTAGTAGCCTTGAGGAATTTCTTCCGGTCTAAACAACAACGGCTGGTTGGAGAATAGATGCCCGTTCGCTGTACTCTTTCACCCGAGACTTGCCAAACTGATATTCATTGCTAGACATTCCATGTCATACACATTGATCTCGCCCATAACGCCAGAACCTATGCCTATGCTCATGCGCGCAAATTTTGACACCCTAAGAAACTAAAGAACCAGACGCCAGCTTACCCTCATAACCGCATGATAACTGTAGATGAAATGGACAGTAACGCCTAGCAGAGCCAATTGCTCATTCCCCTCGCTAAGGAGATCCTATCAGCATCATGTCCGGCTCTCGCAGTGACTGATATTGTCCCTGCACAGCCCAGACATCGGCGCTGCTCGCCAAGGTTGCTGATGGAGCAGGGGGAGCAGACATATTTCCCACAGGCGCAGCAGCTCGTTGCAACCGAATCAGACGTGCCATCCATGTCCATCATCGTATCATCATCGTCACCACCAAACTTTTGCCCACAATCCTCGCATTCCGTAGGTGTGTCTACTGGCATCGATGGTAGGTACTCAGCAGGAGAGGCCGAAGGGCAGGAGGGCAGATTCCAGAACTTGTGAAGATTAGTCTGTTGGGAGGACGGAGAGGGCCCCGATTGTGCGGCTACGGGACCATCGCACTGCCGTTGTTGGCCAGCGGTTGGTATGTTCTTCTGGCCTGCAACTGTTGCATGTTGCCGCTGTGCTGCATACAGTGCATTGAGAGTACGCTCTATACAGCCGGACGATGTAAGTCATGTGTCCATACACCACACTCGCAACCCACTAGGTACTTCCCAGCACAGTCTGGCTTCCTGACTGTCTTATGCGTACTTTCTGTGTCGGCAGGCCCATACAAGAAAACGTCACTTACGATGCACTTCCTGTTCCGAAGGGCGATTGTCCCGAAACCGCTTCATAGTGCGCCCAGATACGTGCGGGAAGGGGAGATTTCTATTCGTAGATTGCGGAAACATAGAGACGGAGCAGTGGCGGGCAAAGGCGAAGCTATCGATGCTCATCGGGACATCTGCAGACGGAGGAGAGACCGAATCTACTAATTGAAAAGGTGAACCCGATGTGCTAGTGGTAGAAGCGGAGAGTTCGGACCCGGACCGTTTGCGCTTTAGTTCCATGATGAACGTGTAAGAAAAGTTGATGATCGATACTCGCTATGAACTGAAGGCTCCAAAGGAAGGGTTGGATTTCATCTGTGTCCAAGAGATGAATTGGGACCGAGATGGGGATGCGACATGACGTGACGGGACGCGGGACGCGCGCCAACTTTTGCGCATATGCAACGACCGAATTCCGTAAAGTGCAACGGAGCCTGTTCCGTGTCTGCCCCGCCAATCTAACGGCGGATTACCTTCATCCGTCTTAGCGCATCCACATCTTGGTGTGCATGAGGTAGGTAGGTACGATACATAGGTAGGTACCGGTATCGGCAATCCGTATCCAAGTTTCTGGGTAAGGTGAATGGGTACCTGATGGTACTACGTACGTCAGGTCAGCCACAGTGAAAAGACTCCGACACCAAGTAGGTACCTACCCTCAGTGCTCGTGTTTATTAATATTTGGATAGAGACTGGAAATCCAGCTGTTTACAACTATGCATCTCATTCAACAGGAACAGCATGGATTCTGTAGGTAGTAATGTTTATACACAGAGGAGTAGGATTGTGGTTTTCACCTCGAAAATGTTTAAGTCAGTACCTTAGGTACTTACCTAAGTATCCACTAATAAATTTGATGTGAGTGCGAGGTACCTTTAGAGTCAGACTGTAGGTAAGTATCTTCACCACCAAACGATAAAGATGGATTCCTGCATACCTACCTAATCTATTTGATCAGTCGTTGATGCTTTGATTTGATAAAGACAATCGCGAATGTGTTGTGGCTGCATGGCTGTCGTTTTAATGTACGCTTTGTATGAGATCTCTGTCGACGGATTTACATTAGACCCGTCTAAATGTTCTGACGCCTTCTTCGTTGCGCTCAGAGGGCTTCCGCAGGTGGATCCTCGCATCTGATTGGCGCGTCCAGTGTCGCAAGCCACGCTAGCCACACTAGCGTAGCCGGTAATGGGGCCGCTATGCCTATTGCGGTAGTGATATGAACAGTGGGTCGCATGGTCCGTGCTCTAAAGGCTGTCGCAGGGCAACCTTCAACTTTACTCTTTACCATCGCTACTCGGACGGAATGCTTGCCCGTACAAACCGACCGGTATTCCGTACACACCCGCCTGCTTCGCAGATAACAGGCAGCTCACGACACCGGCAACTGCCCGCGGCTCCGCCTCTCAGTCTTTCTTTCCATGCTCGAGAGAGCAAGCAGATAGTATATACTGTGCGCCCAGTTTCTTGCTTGCCAAGGTTAGTACGGACCAATTCTTCGATCCTCCTTCACCCGACATCAATCGCTCCGTCTCTTCGCACCGGCTCTCAGGTAGCCGCACTATCTCTTTCAACCCTCTCCGTATACATCTCGCTTCTTTGCTCCGTGTGCACTGGTCTCCTAGGGATCATCTTGCCCTGTCCACTGCTGACAGCCACGCAGATACAGTGACGGCGACGAACCACGCCATCCCATCACCTGGTCGTGGTCGCAAGAGCCTTCGCATCGCTGCCACCGTAGCTGTCCGTCCATCGTCCGACCGTCCGGGAAATAGCCCTTCTTAGAGTTGTGCATCGCGCACCTCTCTGCAAATCGCCGAGTTATTTTCGATTGCCCTATTACGTTGCCGATACTCCGGGCTTGACCATTGCGCCTTGCGCGACGTCACTATCCGACCATGGCTCGTTCAATGACCCCAGCTGAGCTTCGCGACCTCGAGAGTCGCACCAAGACGCTGCACAAGGCCTTGTCTGACAAGGCCCCCTCTGCTACCCTCATCACGATGCTCGAGGGCCTCAAGAAGGAGTTTCGTCCTACTGAAGATGGTCTTCGTGTACGTACTTTCTACATATGCCATCACGTTCACTTTCACCCTTGCCTCTTCTTCTTCCCCAAGGCGTTGCAGTCACAGCTGCCTCAGACATTTGCTTTAGTTTAAGCGATTGCTAACTTTGACATGTGCGAAGACTACGAAGGCTGGATATTTGGTCGGCAAGCTCCGAGGTCACGCGGATCGAGAGGTTGCGAAAGTCGCCAACGATGTCGTTGTGAAGTGGAGAAAATTTGTCGAGGAAGATAAGCGAGCCAAATTGCTTTCTACCGGTCCGAAGTCCCAGGAGACTGCGACTCCCGCTAGCACCGCTTCCGCTGCCGCCCCCAAGACTGCTTCCACCAGTTCCGCCAGTGGCAGCACCGGTCCTTACAAGGGCAATCCTGAGAACCGCAAGTTCACCACCGATGGGGCTAATATTAACACGACTGCTTCCAAGACCCGTAATAACTGCATCGGCTTGCTCTACAATGGGTTGGCATATCGTTCAACCGAGGCGGTTGACTTGGTCCTTGCCAAGGCCGCGGCTGTCGAGGCTGCTGCTCTGAAGGCTTACAAGGGTGAAACTCAGGCGTACAAGGAGAAGATTCGCTCACTTTTCCAGAACTTGAAGGGACGCAACGTGGACCTCGCTCGCAACGTCATGAGCGGCGCTATCTCTCCTGATGACTTTGTCGTCATGACCTCGAAGCAGCTCCAATCAGCCGAGCAGCGCGAGGCCGATGCTGCCCTCGAGGAGGAGAATATGAAGAAGGCTCAGGTTCCCAAGGCCCAGAAGAGTATCAGTGATACCCTCGAGTGCAGTGCTTGCAAGAAAAAGATGGTAAGCTACTCTCAGGCTCAGACTCGAAGTGCTGATGAGCCGATGACGACTTTCTGTGAGTGTATGAACTGTGGAAAGCGTTGGAAGGTATGTTTCACTCTCTCTTCCTTTCTCATTCCTATATTGCATTACTAACTAATGTATCTCTAGTTCTCCTGAGCCAACTCTGCTTCTTACGTGGCCGCGTTTTCCAGATGCTGTGGGCAGTTCTAGTGGCATGATTCATGAGGTGTTCGGCTGTTTTCAGGGGAGGGGTTCCCCTCGTTTCCTAGTATTCTCTGAGAGGGATTTGTAGGGAGGTTTGACTCTCTTGGCGAGTGAGTAGTTTCGAGATGCAATGACATCTCCACTGCGCAGGTTTTTTTTCCGCGTTGCGTGTGTTCTCCCTCACACGGGTCTAGCTAGGCTTGCCTTCTAGTACATGTAAACCAATATGCATAGTTGGGCGATATATGTTCCGTTGCACCACTGGAGTGAGGCCGACACGAGACCTGCGTCTTGACATACGACCATGTAGCACCTCCTGACCTCCGTGTCTATTGTTTGTGGCTGTGACCTCATCAAGGCTTCTTGATGGCGAGGAGAGCGAGTAGGTCGTCTGGTTCGCTCTCGTCTTCCAGTCCCATCTCGCCGATTTTCTTCCACAA
Source organism: Xylariaceae sp. X3-2 (assembly GCA_028637685.1). Lineage (NCBI taxonomy): Eukaryota > Fungi > Ascomycota > Sordariomycetes > Xylariales > Xylariaceae > Xylariaceae sp. X3-2. The sequence continues at coordinate 146,652 of JAJFDI010000070.1, forward strand.
TTTACTCAGATGTCTCGTGCCTGAGTCGCATAGCATAGTGACGACACGGCTGCCCTGGGGTAGACTCATGGCCGTTGCCACAGCGGCAACACAGTTCACAGCGCTACTACTGCCCACGAATATGCCGTCGTGCTCGACGAGCCAGCGTGCCATCTTGCAGACCTGCTCATCCGTGACCTTGACCGCATCATCGATTAAATCGCGACCTGCCTCGAAATTCTCCGTCATTCGGTTGAGGCCGACTCCCTCGACGATGGAGTCTACCTGCTGCCGCCGCCGTGTGCCCTCTTTCTCCGTCTCGCTATACATGACGCCGTGTCGGATCTTGTTGTAAAGGCCGCTGCCCTGCGGGTCGGCCAGAACCACGCGTACGTCCGCAAGTTTCGCTTCATGCTTTAGATAGCGCGCAACGCCCGAAATAGTGCCGCCCGACCCAGCGCCAGCGACGAACGCATCAACCTTCCCGCTCGTCTGCATGACGATCTCAGGGCCCGTTGTGAGCAGGTGCGCCTGATAGTTGGCAGAGTTCTCGAACTGGTCAGCGAAAAAGCCCCGACTGTTGTCCTTTGACGAGGCCGTGTGCTCTGCGGCCCGGCGACGTGCCAAGTTGACGTAATGCTCGGGGGATGTGATGGGCGCCACAGGGACACGCTCGACGGTCGCGCCGAGGTGGTGTAGAAGATCCGATTTCTCGAGGCTCTGATCATTGGGCATGCAGATGTGGGCACGGTAGCCCTTGGCACGCGCCAGGGCCGCGATCGAGATGCCCGTGCTACCGACGGTGCCCTCGTAAATGGTGTCTCCTCGTCCCGGAACCAACAGACCCTGTGCCTCGGCTGTCTGGATCATACTTAGAGCTACGCGATCCTTGGGGCTGTTTCCGGCACCATTCAAAAACTCGGCCTTCGCGAGGATAATACGTCCAGTAGCTTCCGACAAGCTCCGGATTTCGATGAGCGGCGTCCCGCCGATACAGCCCTCAATTCCAGATGAAATGCCCTGAGAGCGCATGAGGGCGCCATGGGCCATGTCGCGGTCTTCCAGCGAGACGGGACCCCGTGATGCGCCTGATCTCTGACGTCTGGCATTGCTGTTTTCTTGCTGGTATCGCCCCTCCAGATCGGGATAGAGGTCTTTGATGCCTAGCGTGACAAGCACGCCGGCTGCGAAGGCGATGGCCACGGCAGCAGTGCCGTAGGCCCGCGGATGGTCGCTTAGTGACATGGTTGTGATGGATGGAATCTGCCCTGGAATAGACTCATGGTTCCAGGCGACCCTGACTCGTTCTCTTAAAAACACCTGAGAATCTCATGCAAAGATGCAAGCCATCACGATCAATCCTGCAGCATGATTGAAGTCTGGAGGCGACTATTTATTCTAGTAGTTTGTAAGTCGCGGAAAGTTCCAAGATCAACCTTTGCTCGTATGCTTATACAGGGTTGTACGAACTATGAACCTGAGGGTATATTCAGTTAAACGCATCGCCACCGCAGAGCACAAGGTTCCTCCGAGAGACCCTATTTACGCACCTTCTGCACTACCTGCATGTATCTCCGTGGAGATTCACTAAACCTGCACATGCACGTAAGCCACCCTAGATAGATATCCCTCCCGACGAGAAAGCTCCATCGTTCGAAAGCGCACGAGACCACCTGGCGCAAACTGTCTCACGCGCTCCATGCTCCGTATCATGGATTCTCCTATAGTCACACAGCTCTTCCGGCAGCTGTTCCGGCATCCGGCATGCCAATCGAAGAGGAAAATAGCCACGTCTACCGCGACCACTGCTGCATTCGCCGCGCCTCCGCAACATGGCCGGTGTGCCCATCAGCTGCACAAGCAGCTGCACAGGCAGCAGAGGAGGACTATGGCCACGCGGGACTCCGCCCGTGGATACAAGCCGATGGAAGGGAAGGACGACAAGCACTGGCAGCAACGGACCGAGATGTTCATCCTGGACATGTCGGAGGAGTACAAGACGTACCCCACGGTCACGGCGAACGACCTGCGATCGCGGCGGGAACGGCCGAGGAAGGTCAAGATGCTGATGCGGGACTTCATAGAAGGTGTGTGACTGGATGGACGAGAGCTGTAGACGCATGCGACTGCGGTTTGGCTAACATGGCCCCTGGAAGATAGTCTATACAACCCTCACTACGGCTACTTCTCCAAGCAAGTCGTCATCTTCAGCCCCGGAGAGCCGTTCAAGTTCAACGAGTTGCCCGACGAGCCGTCCTTCTACGCCCAGGTCGGGCAGCGATACACCGAGTTCGAGGATGCTCTCGATGCCAAGGCGTACGACGAGACACGCCAGCTCTGGCATACGCCGACCGAGCTGTTCCGCCCCTATTACGGCGAGTCCATTGCTCGCTACTTGATGTCCAACTACGTCATGTCGACCTACCCCTACCACGATCTGATCATCTACGAGATGGGCGCCGGTAGAGGAACGTTGATGCTGAACATTCTGGATTATATTCGGGACGTGGAACCGTCTGTCTACGACCGAACGAAGTACAAGATCATCGAGATCTCGTCGTCCCTGGCCGCTCTGCAGAACTCGCAGATGATGGCTGATGCTACCAGTCGCGGCCACGCGTCCAAGGTCGAAATCATCAACAAGTCCATCTTCGACTGGGACTCCCCCGTGCCCTCGCCATGCTTCTTCCTGGCCATGGAGGTCTTCGACAACTTCGCCCACGATATTGTGCGCTACAACCTCACCACCGAGGAGCCTCTCCAGGGAACCGTGCTGATCGATGGCGCCGGCGACTTCTTCGAGTTCTACGAACCTGTGCTCGATCCCGTCGCGGCCCGTTACATGCGCGTGCGTCATGCTGCCACCGGTGGCCGCTATCCTGCCCCCTATAGCTCGAGCCGCATGCTGCGCGCTCTCAAGCGCAACCTTCCTTTCTCCGCCAACCTCAGTGAGCCTGAGTACATCCCCACGCGACTCATGCAATTCTTCGACATCCTCGAAAAGTACTTTCCCGCGCATAGGCTCCTGACGAGTGACTTCCACACGCTGCCCGACGCCATCAAAGGTCTGAACAGCCCAGTGGTACAGACCCGTTACCAACGACGCACGGTGCCTGTGACGACGCCTCTTGTAAGTACATTATCTCATTTTCTGCGAGAGCCGTCAGGGGTATATATCAACTAACCATTCCACACAGGTCCATCAAGGATACTTTGATATCCTCTTCCCTACCGACTTCCAAATCATGGAGGCGGTGTACGGCGCCATCACCGGCAAGCTGACACGCGTCACTTCGCACGAAGACTTCATGCGCTCGTGGGCCTATGTGCAAGACACGCAGACCCAGAGCGGCGAGAACCCCCTGCTGAGCTGGTACAAGAACGCCAGTATGATGATGACTGTATAGCATTCTTACTTTATTCTCTCCCTGTATCATCATCATCTCACGTCAGGTCGACCAACCATTCAAAATAGGCATAGAAGTAGATAAAACTGTGATGTGCATCATGAAAAGAGCTATCATTATCGTATGTTTGTGGAGATACATGTGTTTAGATAGAAGGCATGCTCGTCCTTAAGCCGGTCTTGCATGTGTCTATTTGTTCAACTACATCACGTATGAGACCAAGGCAATAGGGGAAGCAGAATGATACTGCGCAACATCATATACATACCTCACGGTATTAACAGCTAGATCAGCTGGGTATGTGAGACTTGAGACTTTTATTCATCATGACCGACTACAGACTTACAAACAAGGTCATTTTCCTAAGTACCATACCTACATCCTGCCCCCTTATACGGATTAGACGTTGCCGGAAAGGCCTCGTAGCTCTTTCTTTTAATGCCTTTGAACACGATAATCAAGGCACCAAGTTTCTCGTGGGTATGAATTGGTTAGGTTGCAATATACATGGATCATTTCTCTCTTTCCTCTTCCTCCAATTCAATAGAGGGAAAGGGGGGAAGATAACAGCTTCGTTTCGAATGTTGCGCAAGCATTGCTCTTAGATCTTGAGCTTCTCCGCCAACCACTTCTCAGCGACAGCAACGGCTTCCTCAATCTTGTCCGGGTTAGTGCCCTGACCTTGTCGAGTGGGCTCCTTGCCACCGGATTTTCCACCGATGATTTCTGTAACGGCAGCCGCCCAAGACTCGGCACTGACACCTTGAGATGCGAGATGCTAAAATAAATGGTTAGTTATAAGGTGTTGCTATACGAAGGGGTATTCGTAGGAGACGGGATAAAATACTTACAGTACCGACGTAGAGACCATGGACTACGGCACCCTCTGTCTGGCTACCGCCGAAGAGATAGACTGTTCTCTCCTTGTCCTTGGTCTTGAAGTGGTTCATGACGTCCGAAACGGCCTTGGCGTTAGCAGAGATAGGCAAGTGTCCGATGTAGAACTTGGCATCCTTGTTCTCCTCCTTCGCAAAGTAACCGTTTACGGCATCAAGTGCAGTCTTGGATTCGGCCTTTTGTCTCTTCTTTTGCTCGTCGACAACAGACTTGACAATCTTGGCAAATCGCGTCTTCAGTTCCTCCTTCTCAAGTGTGGAGATGACTAGAGTGTTCAAATCCGCAGTAGCCTGCTTGACTTCAGCCTCCTTCTCCGGGCTGAAGGGCAAGGCCTCAATGGCATCGAGCCGCTTAGCGAAATCTGCGGCTTCGCGTTGGACACGGTGAGCAGCTTCACCAGTGTAGGCAACAATACGACGGATTCCCTTAGCGATACCACTCTCCTCAACAATAACCATGTGCTTGATCAAACCAGTCTGGTCCACGTGGGTTCCACCGCAGAATTCTACACTGATATTCCGCCACTCGGGGTTTTCAGGGGTTGCGAGAAGCGTGTCAACATCGACACCAACTGACACGACACGCACGGGATTGGGGTAGGTCTCGCCAAAGACAGCACGGACACCATGGATCTTCTTCGCCAAATCCAGTTCAACGTCCTTGGTGTAGACCTTGGCGTTCCGTCTGATGTACTCGTTGGCTAAATCCTCAATCTGCTTGAGTTGGGGAATTGTGACTCCGCCCTTGTTGTCGAAATCGAATCTCAGCTTATCTTGGTCCACCAATGAACCCTTCTGGTTGACTTCCTCGCCCAAGACTTCTCTCAGAGCATGGTTGAGGATGTGGGTACCAGTGTGGTTGTTCCGAATAGGCTGTCTTCTGAGCTCGTCGTACTCGCAGATAACCTCGTCTCCAGCCTTCAGCTCACCGTACTTCAAGTATCCACTGTGGATGATATAGCCACCGAATTGTTGGACGTCGTGCACGTCGAACTCGGCGACATCGTCGATCACAATTCTTCCGGTATCAGCAACCTGACCACCCTGTTCAGCGTAGAAGTTGGTCTGGTCGAGAAGAAGACCGAAAGGAGTGTTGGGTGGGAGATCCTTGGTCGACTGAAGGAACTCGGTTCCTGTGAAGATCAACTGTACCTTACCAGTAGTGTCGCCCTTGGAGTACTTGGGTTCGTCCTTAGGAAGGGCGAGCTGAAGTTGATCTTTCAGGTGAGCCAGCTGATGAACGTTCAACTTGGCAAAAGTCTGAACGGACTCTTTCACGGCCTTACTGGCCTCGCGAGCCTTCTCTCGCGCCTCCGCAATCTCGCCTTCGTCCATCGATAGACCCCGTTCCTCTGCCATAAGCTTCGTGAGATCCTCGGGGAAACCAAATGTGTCGTATAGCCTCCATACATCAGCGCCAGACAGCTTCTTCGTGCCGTTGGTCAATGCTTCGGCGGCATACTTCTCAAACTGCTTCTCTCCTCGGTCCAATGTCCTAGAGAATGCTTCTTCTTCCTCGTCGAGTAATTCCTTGACATCCTGCTGCTTCTTCACAATATCCGGGAATTGTTCGCCCATCTGCTCAACAAGCGCAGGCAGAATCTTGGAGAAGAAAGATCCGATCTCAGCATTGAAGTATTTTCTGGCGTAACGAACACCTCTGCGGAGCACACGTCGCACAACGTAGCCTCTTCCTTCGTTGTTAGGTGCAGCGCCATCCGAGATAGCGAAAGTCAGGAGTCGAATGTGGTCGGCAACGACACGGTAGGCGGTGTCAATACCGTCTACATCGTCTTTTCCGTACTTATCGGTGTACGGCCGAGCACCGGTGACTTCTTGAATCCGGTTGAAGAGAGGGGTGAAAATATCGGTAGCGTAGTTCGAGTCTTTGTTTTGGAGGGCAGAAACGAGACGCTCAAATCCCATTCCCGTATCGATATGCTTGGCAGGGAGAGACTTGAGAGACTTGTCCTTTTGTCTGTCGTACTGCATGAAGACGTTGTTCCAGACCTCGACAACCATGGGGTCGTCAGCGTTGACAAGATGAGCGGCGTTCCTGCCGCCGACCTTATCGTAGTGGATTTCTGAGCAAGGGCCACACGGTCCTTGGTCTCCCATTTCCCAGAAGTTGTCCTTCATGTTGCCAGGCAGGATGTGGTCTTCGGGCACACCAACGGATCTCCAGAGCTCCTTGGCCTCGAGGTCGGGTTCGAGGTTCATAGCGGGGTTGCCTTCGAAATATGTCACGTAGAGTCTCGCAGGGTCGAGGCCGTAGACCTTGGTGAGCAATTCCCAAGACCACTCGATAGCTTCCTTCTTGAAGTAGTCACCGAATGACCAGTTTCCCAGCATTTCGAAAAAGGTGTGGTGGTATGAATCCTTGCCGACATCGTCGAGATCGTTGTGTTTGCCACCAGCGCGAATACATTTTTGCGTGTCGACGGCGCGCTTCAGCTTGGCCAAATCGTCTGTGTTGGCGACGGTTCCCAGGAAGATCGGCTTGAACTGGTTCATGCCAGCATTGGTGAAGACTTTGCAAGATGAGAGTTAGCGCCAGACCCCTGGATGAGCAACAGCGAAGAGATCAGATCGGTCAAGACGACGGCACGCATCAGTCCAGGAGGGACAATGGCACAAATGACGGATTCGAGTCATCGCAACGGCCGAGACAGCTCCTCAGAAGACACAGATGGCGGAGAGACGTGGTGGGTGACTCACGCAGTGTCGGGTCATTATGGGGAACGACGGACGACGAGGGAACGATGGTGTGGCCCTTGTTCGCGAAGAATTCGAAAAAGGTGTTGCGCACCTTGACGCCGGTCCACTCGGGTTGAGACATGGTGCACAGAGGTCGAGACTCGCCCGGGGTCGCGTGCAAGTCGCGGGGGAACAGAGGCAGGAACAGTGGCGATCGGCAGTTGTTAGACCGAAAAGTCGGCGATAGTCGAGAGTTGCGGATTTGGGACAGATGAAGATTGGCGGTGCACGGAAGGGCCTGCTCGGTCTGCGTCAAAAGAGTCGCGGTGGCGGGGTATTTCAATGGGTATTTCGCTGGAGCGGCGGGTCCTGCGACCGGGGCTGCAGCATCTAGCCGTTGTCGCAATGCGTTAGTCAGCAGAAAGGTGGCACGAGTAGTGGGCTGGACTGTAGTGGCGGTAGAGGCCGAGGCCGCTACGGCTGCCGCTACGGTTGCCGCTGCCGCTGCCGCTGCTCTTGCTGTTGTTACTGCAGACGACCCCGACGCGTAGAACCTTCTACTAAGACCCAAGCAGCCTATAATTGGCCTGTGTCCACTCCTGCGCTGTCTCTGAAGCAGCCGCATCCGCTCTCTCGTCGCTTTCCTTTCTCAATCAGTCAATCTCTTTTTCAATTGCCAGCTGTCCGCTCCGGTTGCTTGCTGCTGCTCTGCTGCTGCTCTGTCTGTCCTCTCTTGTCTTTTATCTCTCTTTCTCCTCTCTTTCCCTCCCGTCTCTGATTCTCCACCCGTGGTATTCTGCACTTACAACGAACGACCGACGTGGACAATTGTTGTCACGCAACCTCACTTCGACACCCAGAACTCATTAACACTGGGATCTTCGCAGCTCCGGATTCGCAAGTTGTTCCGGGTAAATCGTAGCAGCAGCCGCAGCTGCAGTCGGTCGTAGAGCTGGTCTCACAGGCAGCTCATCCAACGTAAGAAGAGACTGAGGGGCGTTCGTGCTGGGAAGGATCTGGCTTTGCGGTTTCTTTGAACGGTTAAGAGCGAGGATCGGAATACGTTGAAGGTCGACCTTGTAATGCAGACGCGGTACGAGTAGGGAGGACTCTGGACTCTGGATGCCGGGAACTTCCTGCCAGTGCAAGCGCCAAAACTCTCAGTCTGCGAACCAACCAAATTCGGCAAGCATGGACGTCCAGCTCGGGCCAATCAGTGCCAGCAGGGCGGATTCGACCCCCGTCACTGCCGATGCTCGCTATCCGACCCAGAACGAACAGCTCTACCAACGTCATCAACACCAAACCACTCAGCATCTCCATCAGCAACAATTTCAACAGCAACAATTCCGGCAAACACAACAACCCCCATTCCAGCAGATTGGATATGAAGGCCCTACATTGTTCAATCTTACACCGAACATGCGGAAGAGAAAAGCTGAGCCACAGCTTAATGAACGGCTTTCCAAGCGACTGAGTCGCCTTCACTTAGGTAGGTATAGACATCTGCAATGTGTGCACCTTCATCTTTTATGTCGCATATGTTATACAAATCCCAGCTGATTGAGTCGATTCTACCACACTCCACCGATGCTCAGTCATAACGCTCAGCTGGCAAGGGGATTCATTGGAATTGAGAACTGACCACACTGCCTCGCGCGACAGACAATAATGGCCGCCGGCTGTGTGTTCCCGTTGAGAGTCCCACTTTGCAAGCCGTTCCAGAGCCAGCAGGATATCATTATTCTCCAGAGGACCGGATACCTACAGCCGAAGTAGCAGCTGCTACTGCTACTGCTTCTTCCGCCTACTCACCCTCTCCCGTGCGCGTCCCTACTCACGACGACGACGACAGCATGCGGTTAGACGATACAAAGCATAAGGTATACATATACGACCTTGAGGCCGAGCTCACATCCGCCGATGAGGACAGCGATGGCGAGTCTTCGCCCACCGCCGGTCACAATCGCGTCATCTTCTCGCCCGACATGGAGAAACACTTTGGCAAGCCACGGATTCCTCCAGCAGTTCTCGCGAACAGCACAGGTCAGCTGGCGGGACACAGCATGGATGACATGCAAATGGTTCTGTACAGTGAGCCCTCCTCGATCTCTGTGCCTCGCGAGCATGACTCCGTGCGCAAAGCTATCCTTGAAGCCCGCGCCCGCGCACGGCAAAAGCAGAATGAGACACAGACAGTGACATCACATGTTAATGCACCTATCTTCCCGGACACAGCTTTGCGGGATTTCGACCGCAGCAATGGCAACAACACAGTCGAAACAAGATTTGTCAAGGCGACAAATACTTGGAGTGACACGCCTGTGGCATACGACGACGACGTGGACGCCATGGACACCGACTGAGAAGCATCGTCACACGTAAGGAAGAACAACAACGCCACCGCTTTGAGACACTGTCGTCGATCTTTATGACTCCACCGATCTTATAATTCCGGTGTAAACCAAATTCATTCAACTAATACCTCACATGTCCCTTATGGGGGAGGCGCGGAGCAACAACGGCAAACGTATTAACAGCGCAGACTTTTCAGTCACGTCCCAAGCATACCTTTCTACCTAGTTTTCCATCATTATGTCCTGGCATTGCAATTGTACTTGGAGTTTTCGGTAGCTTCTTTAGCAAGAACGGAGGACTCGATTATCCCTCGTATATGTGTCATACACAGGGCGGTATTACATATTTTGCCGGTGTCATTTTCGTCTAATGATATTTCTTAGGTGAGATGAGTATTGATAGTAAGCCGCCAGTCAACATGACCTTCATGTCGGATGTACGGGAATAGTCACAAAGTCTGTCTCTCTTAGCAATAGAACACATACTTGAAGCACTTACTACTCGGTGGCGGGCCCGGGGATGACAGAGAATGGGAGAATTGAATTATTAGACCTCTTCTGCCTACAAATAGGTAACTCAGCGATCTTCGTGTCGTCTTTCTATTCCGTATGCATTACCGGTTCACGCAAGTCAACAAATTTCCTCTGCTTTTGTTTTCTCTTGTCCAGTCTTCAGTCTGCCTTCAATCCTCGCAATCATAAACCATAACACGCTCATTCCACAACACATTCGGAGCGATGCATCACAGGGATGCTGCCGTTGACGATCCCTTCCTATCTCGCAGCAAAGCCAGGAGGTGGTCCAGCTGGCGGCACATACTCCTCTTGCACTCCAGCCGTTTGAGCCTGTGGAGCATGAGCTTGCGAATCTGGAACGGGATCGACCTTTGAGCCCTGAGGAGGACCATCGTAGACGGGAGGGCGGCTTGGATCGTAGACGGGCGGTGGCATCGGGTGCATGCCGTAGTACTCGGCGCTGGTGTCAGCGTTGACTGGGCGGTAGACGCCGTAGACCGGGGGAGCGGCATAGGCAGGATCGACTTGGGCGCGTTCAGCACGCGACAGAAGGAACTAACAAAGGGTAAGAAGCTATGTTAGTGATGCCACTTGGAGGAACCATGGAGGTGTGGCATGGGAAGGGAAAACGAGCTATGCATAGGAAAGTGAACCATACGGCATGGTAGCTCAGAGGCTTCAGTCCCTTTCGCAGTCTGCGCTTTGCATGTTGACGGCCGCCGATGATCCAGACGGCAAGAAGAAGCGCGAGACTGAAGAAGACGACGTATTTAATGATGATGCCGGGCTGTTGGGGTCGCAGGGAATATCTCGTCAGCTATGAACATCTTTTGGCTTGGCAATTGACGTAACGCACCGTAGTGTACCAGAACCAGACATCCTCGCCATCGTCTCCGTCCATGAATCGTCGCACTACAGACGACATTGAGCCAGCATGGCTACCGGTGTCGACTTGCATCGGGATTCCAATGCGTGTTGGCTTGAAAAACATCGTGGAAGGATTGTCTGTGATGTTGTTTCTCGGGCACACCAGTCGAGGCGGTATGGGTAACTATGTTTCTACGAATGTAGGATGCCTCTAAGGCAGATGGAGGTGCTAGGGGTGGTTGGGACTCCAGTAAAGACGTGGTAATTCATGCGGCCACAGGGCGAGTCGAGTCGGCCAAGTGACCCCAACTGCCTCTAGTGTAAGCCGGAAGAGGGTAGCGCAGGTACGAGTGGTGAGAAAAGTGGACGCGCGTCTTACTGTGATAGAGAGTGCACAGGATCGCAAAGATGGAATATAACGTCGAATGGAAGATGGGTTGAAGAAGGCAAGGTAGAAAAGGATGTTAGGTGGTAGGCAGTAGGTAGGTAGGTGTAGGTAATGAGTTGAGAATGCGAGTCCGACCGAGAACTTCACGAAAAGATACGGACCACCTCGTGGTCACAGTGCAGGCAGGCACAACTTACAAGCCGTCACATACCGGTAGGTACCGCAGGTGCAGTGCGCTACCTGAGCTATCTAAGGTAGGTACGGGTAGGTCTACCTACACTTATTTTAGGCAGGTACCCTACCTACTACCTCGTTGTACAGTGTGTGCCTACGAGTGCTAGGTATCTCAGGTTACCGACCAGGTGATTCTTCGTATCTGTGTTTGTGCAACAAAGTCAACATCCTCATGTTTGTTCAATATCTTCGGTATCCACAGGTAATGTCAACGATGCCTCGCATTATTTATCTACCTACTCACATCTCTTGCACCATAGTACGTACGTAGATAGGAGGTACTTGTACTTGTCAGAAAAGAACGGCACCTGAACTTGAAGCGGCCCAGACCTACCGATTCATCTGACGCTAAGCCGTACCAGGCACACTAACTGCCGCCGCGCTAATCGGAGCAAGCTGCCGTCGACATGTGACAGGTCCACAGCGCCTTGTTTCAAATCAAGATGCCTGCTGAAGATCGAGCTTAATTGCTTACGAGTAGGTACATGCAATCCGTTGCCGGTTCGTACATTACGGACCGTAATACTCCGTACATACATACCCCTTCCGTTCTGCATTCCCATACGGGAGATTCCGTACTCGACCACGGAATGCGATCTCGTCAACGTCGTCGTGACACCCCGCAACCACAGTTAAAGTACAAACCTGTCGTGTCCTACAGCCACCCAAGCAATGAATGGGCCGAACCAAGAGGTTGCGCTGTGATACGACGGAGTTCGATATACAAGTGCAAGTAGTAAGCATGGATTTGAATCCAAGGTGCATCTTCCTGTGTTTTGGAGATCTATTGGTCATCCTCAGTCTGCATCCTATGGGAACCAGTACCATCCCTCACATTCAGAGTGCGTACATATGCAGCTTGGGTACGGAACCAACCAGGACGCAATGTCTGCCTATCGATTCCGCCTGAATTACTCGTACTATTGGGTGTGGGCTTTGTCATGATCGCCCCGATGCATCGGGTCCTGCTGAAAATCATACTTGGCTTGAGACATGTGTGAGAAGACCTTATGACGCGAATGCATAACTTGTGATTCTTGGCCCTGAAGCTCTGCGGCTCTACAATGGCTGACTCTGAAAACTGCTTGCATGCCCCGAGTGATTCACCCGCAGTCATAATAGAGAAGGCTACTCCCTCCCTTTCCCTCCAATACACTCACATGTACAAGCGTTTTGGAAGTACACGATAGCTCCGGCGTGGCAGGCATCACTCTCGAGTACGAAATTCAGAAACAAGAAAGTCGCATAAACACTGTATCTACCTACTTCTCGGGGAATAATTTGGTATAAAAAAAGGAGAAAGCTTGCTATGTACAAAATCACCCGTCGCCATGCAATAGAGGTACGGACACGGGTTGTTCAAATCCCAAGGTTACCCGCCATAAACCGCGGGAAGTTCTCGCCTGGCGCGAATGGCGGCATTTGTGCCTGTTGCTGTTGTGGATTTCCAGCTCCATGCGCCGCCGCTACCTGCTGTTGTCGCGCCGCATTCTCCTGCGCTTGTCTGTGGGCCTGCTGCCTCTGGGCGCGGTACCACATCAAGAACATGATGGAGCCAACGAGAAAAAGAATCATGGCACTTTCAAATATGGCACTTAGCTCACCATCGAGCTCATCGCCCATCGGCTCGCCATCGCTGCCAGTAATCGTGTCGTCGTAATAGTCTTCGTAGAGATCTTCATAGTATACATCCTCATCCTCTAGGAAGTTCTGGATCCATTCCTTCAGAGACCAGTTCTTCCTCGGCGCTAACAAGCATCTTGTTAGTTCATCGATATTTTCCAACCTAAAGAGAATCATACAAAAGACTCACCAGGCTCATCTTGGATAGAGTTAATTCGGCCGTGAGTGAACGTATTCCACGCACTCCGTGCCCGAAGCTTCAAGAGACTAAGCGTGACGGGGAGATAGGCTTCTTCGTTCGTCTCCAGCGCTTGGTCGTAGTATCGCTTGGCTAGATGGAAGTCCTGCGTGAGACCGACCCCGTTCTCATGCATCCACCCAAGATTGTATAGAGCCTGCGCACTCTGGAAGTACTCCGACGCTCCGGTATAGCATTGAGCCGCCTTGTCCATAGCAACCTCGGTTCCAATACCATTGAGGTAGTAGTCTCCCATTTTCACCAGTGAGTCTATGTTGGATTGTATCGCGGACCTTGTCCAGTAAACCAGCGCTAGCGCTGAGTTTTGAAGGAGACGCGGCTTCGTAGGCTGTCGTTTCAGCCAGTTCGGAAGAGAAAAGACAGACTGTGTTGGATCCAGAAGGAAAGCGACGTTGTTCTGCGCTTTCTCGTACCCCTGTTCTGCCGCCATCACGTAGTCGAGGAAAGCGAGTTCGATATCGCCGTCCTCGTAAGCCTGGTTTGCTTCTGCCCATGACGAAACAACAGGTTCGGAGCGCTCGGCAACATTCTTGTAGTATTGCATGGCTACGGCACACGTTTTATCGCGTCCGACGCCGTGATGGATCATCTCCGCGAGGTAGTACTGAGCCTCGAAGTTGTACCATCGCGCAGCGGCTTCAAAGTATGAGTTTGCCACTTTGAGGTCTTCTGGTTGTCCTTGATCGAGATGGAGCGCACCGAGAGCCACATGAGCCAGACTGAAATCTTGGTCTGCCGCGGCTTTGAACAGCTCAAAGGCCTTTGCCACATTCTTCGGCACACCGTAGCCATGGAGATAGATGAGGCCTAAGCCCCACTGAGACTGCGCATCGCCATTCTTGATACCACGTTCAAACCATCTTTGAGCCGTCTTGAAATCTTGGGCAACACCCTCGCCCCGCAACCACATGCATCCCACGTATCCGGCCGCCTTACACGCAATCTTTTCCAGCGGGGGTTTCGCCCCTTCGACGGGACGGCCATCTTTGCTACGCCAATACTTCGTGGTGACACTGAGAAAATATCGCCGTGCAAGCTCCACATCTCTTTCAAGTCCTCGTTGGCCCTCGTAATAGAGCCTTCCCAGGTTGAACGAGGCCTTGAAGTCGCCTTTTTGAGACATCAAGTCGAGATATTCGATTACATCGTCGATCGATGCATGAGTGTCAGAACTTGGACTCGCCTTGATAGCATTGATGCCAGAACTGAAAACACTAGCCCCTTCACCATAAACACCGCCGATTTGGTCAGATATTCGGTGCGACTCTTGGATAATCGTCATGCCGCCGGGGGGTCCAGACCGATACCAGGCCATAGCCTTGTCAGCCACTCTTTTATAATACTTGCTAGCGATCTCGCAACTCTTTGGTACACCAATCCCGTTCATATGGCGGGCCGCCACAGTCATTTCTGACCGTGTGTGTCCCTGGTTAGCAGCGAAGGTATGGTATAGGAGTGCCTTGGCCTGGTCCCGTTCCACCGCATCACCGATTCCCGTCGCGTACATGAGACCGACCATGTGTTGCGCCGAGCTATTCCCATACTGTGATGCTAATCGGTAGTAGTGGTCAAAGGCTACCTTGAAATTCCTCGGATGCGAATAGTTCCCGTAAAAGTTGAACTGGCCCAGCAGATAGATGGCATCGGTGTTGTTCTGATCGGCTGCTTGCTGGAGCAGTTTCACGCCCTCGAAGAGAGGGCCAGTGATGGTCGACGATGGATGCTCATGATCGGGCGCGGCGGTCGCACGTATGCTCGGCAATGCTTTTAATAAATACTGAAACAAGACAGTAAAGAAGCCCGTGTGCTTCTTGGATCGTCGATGGGCGGGGGGTCGGATCTTTCGAAATTCGGACATAGCTTCACTCACGAGTTCCCATCCTAATACCGTCAGTTTCGGCGATTCTCCCGACTTTCACGATATCTACGCCCCTTCGACTTACCATTTTGGTAGCGGTCCCAGACATGGTGTTCGCTTGGGGCAACATCGGTTGCGGTCGCAGGCTCAGAAGAAGTAGCTTGCCCATTTATCTCGTCTGTCGCTAAGACTTTCTGGTCCGCAGCAATGGCGAGCGTTATGGCCTGTAATAACACTATGAGGCGGGAAGCACAGAGAATCAGTCACGACATTCATGGTCTTGGTATTTCTTGTTATCCAGAGGGATGCAGAAAGGAAGAACTTACGAAGCGCCGAGAGAAACCACTGCCTCATTTTGACGAACTCTGCTAGGAGCAAGAAAATATGAATAGCCGTAGTAATATCATGGTCTCCTGAGGAGAAGAAAAACAGGTCCCAAAGAGAAGATACACAGTGAAAAATGAAATAGGTAGACCGAAGAGTTCGAAAGAGGTCACGAACGATGGATTCACGGGAAGGCAAGCAATCATGTATTACCTAATCCGGCAAGCTGTCCAGTTTGGCAGACGCGACCGACGTCAACTGTGTTAAGTCGCCCCCTTGTCCCAGTTACTGACATCTGATTCGATGTCGCCGGAGCTGCTCCTGTACCACTAACGTGGGCTAATAGCGGGGGTGGGGCTGGCTAAGACTTGCGAAATGTAGGAGTACTTTACGGCATACCTACAGACATGTATCTACGTAAGTTTTACCTCCTGATCGTGAGGTCAACTCAAGCAGCACACAAGCCAGCAAGAGCCCGTCATCCGCCACGGAAAGTCAGCCACAGGCATTCATTACTCGGAATGTACCTAAGACCTAAGTACCTGGCCGTGCATTAGCGGCATACCGGTACTGCTGCTCCGCCATGTGGGCCATCGGAGACCGCAGAGATAGGTAGAAAGAAATCATGCCTCCAACACTTTTTTTTGAGTAGGAGTATTGATATCTGGGCGAACGATGCTGTGGCATTCTTAAGGTATTCACCGTAGCAACATACTCATACACAATTCTTTCACGAAAGCAGGTTGAGGGCTGCAGCTCGGTTTCAGTCCCTTTCATAAGAACCGCTGTGGGATCAGCAAGACTGACTCCAGAGACCACTCGACTCGACTTACACAACTTGGAGGACCCTCACGAGTCTCGACCTATCATCGCATACGGAATAGAGTGTTGTATAGGTAAACTTGATCCGTCTTCTCTATCAAAGGAATAGGGACCATGTATCCCCTCGCTTGTATAGACGAGTACAGGATACCCACGAGAGAGGAGGTTTATGTCCTCGACATTATTCCCTTCGTCTCAGGGCCTGCCACAATCTCATCGGATCAGAAGCTGTCACTTTTCAACCCACTGAGCCTCAAAACCGGACCGACCGTGAATCTTGTCACACATCATGGAAACATCACTTGCGCTCGGGTGTTTGACGCGGTCAACTCCGTCGTATGCACGGCAGGCGAAAACGGCACCGTATCCCTATGGGATCTAAGGCAGGATGTACGCAAAGCCGAGGTTGCTCGTTTCACAACAGGTACTCTAGGCGCCTTGGGGCCCCTATTCATGTGATCAACCTCTCTGACTTGTTGTATAGAAGATCAAGTGCCTGTTTTGTCAGTAGCTTGCTCAAACACCGGCTTCTCGGTGGCCGCCGGCACTGAACTACAGAATCACCAGGCCTCCATCATCTTATGGTGAGTTCACAAGAAAAGCTCTCATGCTGAAAAAGCCGTCTCACATTGCTCAGGGATGTCCGTTCAACTGCGACTCCGAAACAACATTATAAGGAAGTCCATAGCGACGACGTAACAGAGGTTGGTATTTCTCTAAAGAGCCTGGTTATCTTGCTTCGGCTAATCCTCTGCAGTTGAATTTTCACCCAAGCGACCAGAACATCTTATTATCAGGTTCAACAGATGGTCTCGTGAATATATGCGACACTCGCATAACCGATGAGGATGAAGTCGTTATTCAGACCTTCAACCATGATTCCTCCATACACCACGCAGCTTTTCTGAATGACACCGAGGTGTATGCGATATCGCACGATGAGAGGTTGGCCTTGTATAATATGGCCGAGGGATATGAAAACGGCGCAGCCACTGCGGACTTTGGAGACATGAGAGGTGTTCTCGGTTGCCAATATGTTGCTAACATCTCCGTCAAGGCCAACGGTGCCGGAGCCGTGATTGGTGCTGGTGCTCTTGAGTGAGTCAAAGATTCAATATCCCCGACTTAGAACCATTGCTGACAGCGTCTAAGGCAACAAGCATTTGAATTGATACATATGACCAATGGTGGCAACTGGGCTCTCGACCGAGACAACAGTGTCGGTCTACCCGGCGCGCATTCTGGGGAGATCGTCCGTAGCTTCTGCTTTTATGATGAGGCACAGATGGTGTTTACTGCTGGCGAGGATGGGTTTATCAAGGCTTGGCGGCCGAATGCGTAATGGCACGGCCGTGATATCACCGTGTCCAGCGTTCCGTCGTATTTAGCCGTACTTGTCGTGTTTGTTCTTAGACTTCAAATCCAAGAGTTGTTCGTGATAATCGCCTTCTCGTCTCGCCTTCTTCAATCTCTTGACCTCGTCCTCCTCGAGACGTCTCCCAACAGCATCTTCCAATTCCTTGCGGCTCACTTTGACCTTCTCTTTTTGCTCCTTGGATGCTTTGAGTCTGGGCTTGAAGCGAGCCTGCATGCGAATCCGTAGGGCTGATTCAGATTCGGCCTCTGTAGCATCTCCTCGAACTTCGGGCGCGCCGTTTGGTTTCTTGGACATGGCTATAGTCAAAAAGGTTTCGTGGAGCGTCTGCAATCGGAACGCCCCGGGCGTATCAGGTATCGCGACGATATTCCAGGTCTCGGGCGGTGCGATTGCCTCCGACGTGGCGGAGAGGATGCCGTGCTTGTCACAGGCCAGATACCTAGGAGTAAAGTCGTCAGCATCTCATATCTGCAAAATCACCTGTATAAAAAACATGGACCGATATGACATACTTGCCATGTCGACCCTTCAACCTGAAGTGATCTGTTCCGTAGATCTTGTTCGCTACCCAGACCTGGCGTACATCGTGGGGCTCGGCGCTTTCAGGACTGGCATCGATGATGTTCTCGATGGTATCGGTAAAGACCTTGCCATTTGCATCACAAGCAAGACAAGTCGGAGGCTTAGTGGGTAGAACGAGCATCACGGGCCCTGCGACATCGCCGATGGCCTCGGCAGAAACCCAGCTGTTGTCGTCCTCAGCATCCTCGGGAGGGCGTGTGACGGCAAGATCACTCGGGCCTGGAGCTTCAGATACGGCTTCAGTCTCGGTGCGCTTTCTTTTCTTGGGCTTTTTGTCGCCCTTGAATGTGAGCGGTTTAACCATTGTACATCTGGTATGTCGTGCGCATATGTTGTTTTGGCGACAATGATCAAAGCACAAAGTAGAAACGCAGAGACGGGCTGGCTGCCAGTGAACTGTTGAGTACCAGTGGACGCGTATTTCGTACGTACGAGTACCGTGCCTAAAGCCACCTGCATCCGTACCTGTACCTACCTGCCTACAGTATGTAGGTAGAGTGAACAGTCGCTGCACCCCACGCGTTCTAGGTAGAGGTCCACTAGGTTACAGCGAGTGCATGTACCTGAAGGTACCTGAGAAGACTCGAGTTACAGCGCCTATAAAGCCGCCGGTTTCCTCAGGGTTAAAACTCGGCTCGTGAATTGCGTCGCGTGCCGCTGAGATGTCGACGGGATATATTTATTAGTGAGGCATGCGCCAACCATGATGATACTCAAAAATTCCTCGTAAGTTAGTATAAGCTGTTTGTGACCCGTCTTCGTCTTGATACACCCAGAGTAGGAGGCTGCCAAGGCATCGTCTTTACCATGGCCGTAGCACAGCCTGTCACTGTGTCCTTCACGGACCTCCAGAATGGTAAGATGACTGAAAAGTTGCGATTCCGAGTGAAAAACCTGTAGTCAACCGCTAAGATAGAAACAGACAACATCTCGTTCGAAACATTGCAAGAGGCTTTCGGCCCAGAGTCGCTAGGTATTCTTGTCGTAAAAGATGTGCCTGCTGAGTTCCCAGCTCTAAGACGCCGCCTCCTCTCTTACGCTTCGTGGATGGGCAACCTATCCGAGAAGGACTTCGGTACAATCCGAACATCTCCGCTTGTCTTGAGGATCGCAAACTGCTAACCGCTGGCAGAACAGTTCACAAATGAGGCTGCCAAGTATCTTGTAGGGTGGTCCAAGGGCAAAGAGAAGCTAAAGGACGGCAGCGCGGATGAGTACAAGGGGTCTTTCTATGCAAACTGTGCCTTCTACGTCGATCCCACGCTTGAATCCGCGAGGCCAACGGCCCAGTTTACATTGGACGAGTTCCCAGAGTACCTGGCGCCAAACTCATGGCCGGCGAACGAGATCCTGCCGGGGTTCAGGCCCGTCATGGAACAGATGTGCACCCTGATCATCGATACCGCCGTTCTCGTCGCCCGAGCCTGCGACAGGTTCGCAGAGAGGGAGATCGATGGGTATCCCACGGCATATCTTGAAACCGTAGTCAAGTCCTCGTCGACCACCAAGGCCAGGCTGCTTCACTACTATCCCATGCCCGAAGAGGCTCTGGCGAAAGGTATGGAGGAAGACAACTGGTGTGCAGTGCACAAGGACCACGGATGTCTGACTGGCCTGACCTCGGCCATGTTCATCGACGAGTTGAAGACGAATGTCACGGTCCCTCGTTTTGCAGGCGGCGAGGTTCCGGAGACGCTCCCCATATTGGAAGAACTACCCGCGTCGCCCGACCCTCAAGCCGGTCTGTGGATCAAGGATAGAAAGGGTGTTCCCGTGCAGGTCAAGATACCCAGAGACTGCATTGCATTCCAGACGGGCGAGACATTGGAGCGAATCACCAACGGCAAATTCAAGGCCGTCGAGCATTCGGTCAGAGGTGCTTATGCCAAAGGGATCGCCCGCAACACATTAGCCGTCTTCACACAGCCAAACCTGGAAGACGAAGTCGATCTTGAACAACACATCAACTTTGGCGAATTTGCAAGGGGCATCATCGCCAGAAACACCGTCGGATGAAAGGAGAGGGGGTAAACGTCTCCTGCTCTCTTGCGACTCCCGGTCTGCAGTTCGTGTGGATGTGTGCATGTAAATATTACCTTACCGATGGATCCATTTCATGAGTGACCTATTCGTACTTAGTAGGTACACACGGAGACAAGCCACTTCTTGATATTATCGTTTCTTAGATATCCCCTTAGGTGCTTATAAAGAGTCTAGACTGGCCTGGACGGCATGCCGCGATGCGCAATGCCTCGACCGGATCTTGTTGTTGTTGACATATTACCATGTAATACCCCGTTCAGCAGTATTATCTTGGGCCTGAGGTCACTACGAGTAGAAGCCCGAGACGGACCCCCTTAGTCAGTCAGCCTACCCCTCACTATCAAGCGAAGACCGTTGCCTACAAATGCTCCAACTTTCTCATCTGTAGATCTCATCTCACTTTCCAGTCGAGCTGCTCATCCAACATCAACTGCGGCTCTCATTCTGACAGTACAGAAGCATCATCGAAGCTTACGGATTTGAGCTACCGAGACAAAAATGGCGCTAGCTCCTAAATTCGCCGGCCAGAAACTGGTCTTCTCTACGCCAGCCGTGACTGGCGGCGTGCCCCCTCAGCTTCACACGTTGGAGCTGTTCCTCGACTATGTCTGTCCGTTCTCGGCAAAGCAGTTCCATACCATCTACAATGTGGTCGCACCCCTCGTTCGCTCCAATCCCAAGTGGGCTGCCAGCGTCCAGTTCAT
Organism: Xylariaceae sp. X3-2; assembly: GCA_028637685.1. Classification (NCBI taxonomy): domain Eukaryota; kingdom Fungi; phylum Ascomycota; class Sordariomycetes; order Xylariales; family Xylariaceae; species Xylariaceae sp. X3-2. The sequence continues at coordinate 167,586 of JAJFDI010000070.1, forward strand.
CTTCCGCCAGCACATTCAGCCCTGGCACCCCTCCTCGACTCTGACCCACGAGGCGGCCGTCGCCGTGTTGCAGGTCGCGCCGGAGAAGTTCTGGCCTTTCAGCGATGCCCTCTTCAAAGACCAGACGTATTACTTCGACGTCAGCGTCGTCAACGAGACGCGCAATCAGACTTACCGTCGCCTAGCCAAGCTCGCTGCTACGGTCGGCGTAGATGAGGATGCTATCTACGACCGTCTTGTCATTCCCGACAAGCCCGGTGACGACGGGGCTCTGAATAATGGAAACAAGGTGACCAATGATTTGAAGGTCTTGGTCAAGACGGATAGGTTGGTGGGCGTGCATGTCAGCCCTACCGTCATCTTCAACGGTGTGGTTGCCAATGAGATCAGTTCCGGATGGACCAAAGAGCAGTGGGAGGAGTTCTTGACCAAAAATATTGTTTAGGAGGACTTGGAGTTGTTTGGAACACTACCTGTGAGACTTCTGCTTTGGTGATGGCCTCGCAAGGCATGCGTCTTCCTGTCACTGCGTGGACAGTAATAATAGGTAGGATGAGATGTTGTCCGTGCAGACTATTTATACCTACCTCACTTCAGAAATCGTGTGCAAAGTGGCGTCGACGGGGCATGAAAAGCATTGTTAGTACCTAGTTTTATTCGATCAAAACAGAGTAACGTTCAATATGTGCTGCCGTTGGAAAAGGGGTACAGATCCATTCCCACGTCACATTGATGGGTTCCGTTTGTTTGGCAGCAATACGAAGTAACGGCTGATGAAGCTCACAGTTCGGGACTCTCCTCATTTCATTGCTCTTTCACGACGGATGCGAAAACAGCGCCGAGAGCCAGCAAGGTCGGCCAATGACCGGCGCGGGGATCCATTCGCCCAGCTGAAACCATCTGCGAGCAGCCCGGCGCACTGCCTCTAAAGTATTAGGTAATTTGCAGACCCGCGCCACCATAACGGATTCCTGAGCGAATACGAAGTACTCGTACGTGACGGGCAACAACGTTTCGTGCAAACGGACAGCTCCGTCAGTGGGGATTTGCCGGGGACCGAGAGGGATCAATTAACTGATCGGAAGTGTTCTGCAATACCCACGAGT